>CM057166.1:24575356-24593233 GCA_029962745.1 Echinometra lucunter | reverse complement strand
TAATGATGTATTGGCGATGATTACTCCTATTATAAAGGTATTCTCCAAAGCTGCAAGTGCTCTTGATGTTTATGAGGTGACCATGGCAAAAGAAAAGTTCGAAGAAAGGGAGAAATCTGGAAAGCAAATTTTCAACGAGGACCTCGAGCAGAGACGGGTAGGTCTTTTAATCAGGGGTTCATATTTTCGAAAATGCAGCCCTGGAAAAAATTGCTAGACCAGCTCCATTTTAGGACATATGAGCATTGTTAATTCCATTATTTGTGGAACTCGAAAATGATTATTATGGGCTAAAACAAGATGAATGGAGTAATATTGCCTAAGGAAATTACCCCTATGACAATTACCCAAGGACAATTACCACCAGGACAACTTCTGCCAGGACGAATTGCCCGAGACAAATTTCCCCAGAAAACTATTCCCACCCTTCATCTCTCCCCTGGAAGACAGTTTTCGACCATCTATAAATGTTCAAGATGATGAAGAGTTGGGGTTACTTCTCTTGCTCTGTACACTATGGCCTTCTCATCATTCTTGTGAGGACATTTTGAATGACGCGTGAATCAGAAACTATAGAAAATTTAATTCCTCAAACCACAAAAAGATTCTTGCAAAATGAAGAAGACAATTCACAAACCACAGAATTATCATTAAAAGTAGCATTTTGCCCCCCCCCCCCCCTAAAATGAACGGAATACGGACAGAAAAGTAAAAAATGGCTTATTCAAACCATCAGGCTTACCCCAGGACAATCATCTCCAGACCATTACTGCACTGAAGACATTTTATTGAAGACCCCCTCCCCCTGGAAAGCATCCCCAGGACAATTACCATTTAGGACATTTATGTGTTCTGTTAATCTTTCTAAGTTATCTATCCTTTGATGTACCCTGTGATGTTGTTGTCCTTTGCAGATACATGTATATGTTTTGGGGTACTTGTCCTAGGGGTAATTTTCCGGGCGATAATTTTCCTGGGGTGGTATTCTGAACACCGTTTTAACTGTGTTTTAAGTTCTGTTATAACTTCTGTTTTAAGGCATTGATTTACAACACCGCTAAAACAGTCTTTAAACGGTATTCTGAGAACTGTTTTAACGGTGTTGTAAGTCATCAAAGCCACACCCACCGCAAAGATATTATCCAATGGGGAAAGTCATTAGAGATGAGTCTAAGCTGACTCAGCCAATAAGATCGCTCCCTGGGGAAGGGGTGCGTGAAATGCGTGAACTTGTGTATTCGCCTTGTAATGAGTTGGTTTGCGCTTAGTTTCTTCCTTTAATTCAGATGTGATGATGTGACAGAATTATTTGTGCAAATCATCTTTGATATTATGCCAAATTTCTCCACCCGAGGCTAAAATTCTTTCGAAATGTTGTTTCGGGAATAAAAGTAAGGTTTATTGGATCTCGTTATCCCCTCATTGTAACCAAAAACATTTATGAGCGAGAAAAATTGCCGCCATGACATACCACATGCAAGGTTAAAACACCTCCCACCCTGTTTTATCTCATGAGCATGAAAGCGGAAAGAGTTAAAACAGGAGATAAAACGGTCTTCAGAATACCGTGTTATTACATATGGTATTTTACGCGCTTGCGCACGACTTGCGCCAGGCATGCAAGGTAAGATGCGCGGTTAGAAAGATCAAACAAGAGTTAAAATAAAAGTTAAAACAGAGATAAAGCGGTGTTCAGAATACCGATTTGCTAAAAACAGACTAAAAAAAAGAGTTAAAACAGTCTCAGAATACCACCCCTGGGGGTTAGTAAATGTATGTAATACCTGTTAAGGGGAGTAGACATCTACTCTTAAAGAGTTTATAGCTAGTAAAAATCAATTCAAAACTTCTAGTAATGATATATTAACGAAAAAAGCAGCTGGTCTGACAATTTTTTCCAGGGCTGTAAACGTGCAGTCACTTTGCAATCTAGCCTACCGAAGAAAATTATCCATGAGCATTACCTGACGGAATTTGGCTTTTGTCTCGAAGAAGGTGTATAATAATATATTGTGACTATGTTATTATTAACATTATCATTATTACTAATATTATTATTCTCATCACCTTTATTATTGTTAGTGCTATTATTATCACCATGATTATATCTACATCATCGCATATTCTGGAAAAAATACCAAGAAAACAGAGTACAAGAAAAATAAAGAAAGTCTCATGGATGGAGAAAAGGATACATATATACTGTATATATATGTTGATATGTTGAAAGAAATTTGATAAATGCAAACGACTCTGGCAACTCCCTTGTAAACAATAAATCTGAAAGAAATGGAAATGGGAGAATAGTAATTGCGTAGCGTCCCCAATGTTCCCCAGAGCTGTCATCCATTTTGAATCAAGGGTCGAAAAAATGCCTCCGCCGGGAATCGGCTTAGAACGCCAATGCCTTAACCACTAGACCACAGAGGCGGGCCAGCAGTTAGGCGTGACCGAATCCAAATTACCGACAGACAGGCGTCCTAAGCCAGAGACCCGGGTTCGATTCCCGGGGGAGGCATTTTTTCGACACTTGATTCAAAATGGATTACAGCTCTGGGGAACATTGGGGAAGCTACGCAATAATTATTCTCCCATTTTCAATTTTTTCAGATAGATAGATATATATATATATATATAGAGAGAGAGAGAGAGAGAGAAAGATGTCCCCTCGCAAAACGTGTGCAGTGCTTCATTTTTGTACACATTGGAAGAAAATAAATGAAATGAAGCTGACGTAGCTCTCGATCATGTCCTTTTATTATGGCAAGCTTTCGGCCAACATGGCCTTCATCAGGTCTGAACAGATAAGAAACGAACAGGCAAAATAATATACACACACACATATATATATATATATGTATATATATATATATATATATATATATATATATATATATACATACATACATATACACACACACACACACACACACACACACACACGCATTCACGATTACAACCCACAACCCAAAGGGCTTCTTTTCCACTGCATTTATATTTTCAAATACTCTTGAATACAATCTTGAGATAAAATGACGGTTTGCAAGGAAGATTTAGAACGTTTGAAGAGATTATCACAGTAGGGAGAAATAAATATATTAATATCTCTTTGAAATCAAAATCTATTCCCGAAAGCCCGGAGATGCATCTTCGCATCGCAACAAAAAGAACCTAGTGGAATTGATAGCTGAAGAACCAGGCAAAGACAGTTTCACCCACGTCGTCATTACTGGAATAAGAAAAGAGAACTTCAAACGTGTCGGGAAAAACATGCAGCCACTCTGTACGGAATTAGCGTAAGCAAACATCTCAAACACATCGTTTGATTTCAATTTTAAGCAGCCCCCCCGCCATTTTTTGTAACCTATAACTTAGAAACATTGTATTAAGCGCAATATAAATGTTACATATTATATTATATTATCATTATAATTTGGCAGAGTCTTTTACCCCCTGTAAAAAGGCACACCGCAAAGATGCGGACACTTTTGTGGCGCTTCCCTCTTCTATTGCTTGTTTGGGAATTTTATACATCCCTTCACGTGAAACACAGATTTGATCACACTCATTGCACCTAGGCCAGTCCTTCCTTCCCCTCTTTCTCTGTACCATATTTTTGTTTTCTGGGTAGGCCACTAGGCATTCACATGATCTTTAAATGAAGATAGAATTTCCATTTCATCTATATATTTAACAAGTGTTTTTTTTTTTTTTTTCATTGAGAGTGCTGTTCAGATGTTGCTTTTGCAAACATTTTTGGAATCAGTAAATTGACATTAATCGTGATTTATGACTTTGTCATTTTCTATATAAATGTAACTTTTGCAGAAATGTGTACCACTACTACATACACGGATGGACAGGAAACATTGCCGTGAAGAGAGAAGATACGTCATCTAGTATGGATGAGACTGATGGAAGCCCTATCATGGCGGAACATCAACCCGTTGAGATATCCGTTACCAGTTACAAGGATGGCAAGGAGCACACATGTACGAAACTTCGTGAGATTCAAGATGATTTTCAGTCTCAGTTCATCAGGACGGCTGCTGACTCATTCGAATTCCAGGTCACAATTCCTATTAAGCTTGATAAGGATGATCCGAACCAACTCATCAAGGATGAAGGGAAAATAGAAGGGGTCTTGAGATATCACCCGTTCCGCTACACGAAGGAGACGTACCCAGTAATATGTTAGTCATATGGCCGTTTTACGTTTCTAACAACACATTATTCAAACGTGAACAAAACTTTTGTTTACCAACATGATGCTTCGATATAATACAGGACTATTATTTTACTTGCATCTTGTATATCTTGCACTGGCGTAAATCCCGGGGGATGGGGGTATACCCCCACTCTTTCGAGAGGGGAGATGGCGTGTAGAAATATTACCCCCACACACACTTTTTAAAGAAGAAATAGTATTGTAAAAGAGAGGGATGGTGGAAGGAAAAAGACTAGTGAAAATAAAAGAAAACATGGAAGCACTCGCTTTGCTCGCTCGCATTTCTAGTATCTTAACCAATATCGGACTATTCTTGAGAAAGGAAATAAGTTTGCTTCTTATCTCTCCATCAAATGTTTATGTTATTCTTTTTTCATAAACTGTTGGTTATACAGTGCGTCACTGTATAAACAAAGGCTTATTGTGTGGAAGCAATGGGGCGTATAATGGAAAAAAAAACATGTGGAAAATAAACTTTGACTTATGCTCTTTCAAATGATACATTAAGCAAACTTATTTATTCATGCGTCTCTGAGTACCATGACTTTGAAAATTTGATGTAAAAAACCATTTGCTACACTTGTTGGCTTTGACACTGAGCACATCAGGAAAAGAAAGAGATGGACACACCTTAGTTTTAGAATAAGAATAAACCTAAAACAATACCTAATTGTACCGAATCAATGGTGCGTGTGATTAAAAACAGATGTTCAAAACATATTTTGACAAATATTCTTTACTTTTGGAAAAAGTTGGGGGTGTTTCATTCACCAATTCATTTGCCTGATTGATTCATCACCCAAGCACTCCACCTTTTACGACAGATGAGGACAGTGGACATTTATTTCAATAGACTTGTTAACTAACATTATTCAATTAGTTGTCGCTATGTCAGACAAGCCTCAGACAAGTTTCTTTGTTGTCAAGAGCAATCTAACCTTAGTTTGTTCAAAAGGTATGCATAAGATTTGAATATTGAAATGAATTTCCAATGTCCTCATGTGTCGTAAAATGGGGAGTGCTTGGGTGATGAATCGATCAAGCAAAATAATGAATTGGTAAATAAAACACCCATAATTTATCAAACTTACAGAATATGGTTCAGCCAACACCTGAACAGAGAGTGTTTATCGTAACCAATTTCTTAAAACCAACTGACCAACCTAAAAAAAAAATAAATAAAATAAGTTGGTCAGTTGGTCATTTGTGAAAGATGTTTCTTTTCCCCAAAATGGAGCAAATGAATTTTGACATTAAATTTCCTAACCACAGTACTCAGTGCTGCATCAATGACTGGGTCTCATTTGTGTTTCATTCGAAAGAATATTTGTCAAAATTTATTTTGAATATTGGTTTTTAGTCATACATGCCAGTGATTTGGTACAATTAGATATTGTTTTAGGTTTCTGTTTATTCTAAGACTAAGATGGGTCCATCTCTTTCTTTTCCTGATGTGCTCAGTGTCAATTTAATCTTACGGTCATACAAAAATGAAAATCTTGCTACCATCATTGAATAAGCAAGTCAGATCAGCTCACCGGCAGGAGCGAAGCCAGCTAGCTAGCTAGCTCAGCCGCTCGCAGCTCGCGGCCACCACACGTACCGCATATTAGTCGATCATCCCTCCCCCCTCCTCGTAACGGATTTACGCCGGTGATATCTTAGAGTACGGAGTACATGTTTTGTAAGCAAGTAATTATATTTCTTACACCTGCTAAGCATAGTTTTCACGGGCACCCGAACGTTTGGCGAAGGTTGCGAATGTCGAAGAAAATAGCAGTCCTACAAGCAGTGGCGTAACATCGGGGGGGGGGGGGGGGGGGCAGGGGTGCAGAGTGCCCCCCTGAAGGATTTCAGCGGGAAAATCCACCAAACCAAAGGGAAAAAATGAAAGGAAGGGAAAGGAAGAAAAAGGAAGGGAGAAAGGGAAAGGAAGAAGAAAAAAAGGGAAAGAAAGAAGAAAGGAAAAGAAAGAAGGAGAAAGGGAAAGAAAGAAAGAAAGAGAAATGAAAAGGAAGAAGGGGAAAGAGAAAGAAGAAAAAAAAAGAAGAAAGCAAAGTGAAACAAAAGAAAGGCGGGAAAATTTAGTACCAAAACCTTGGAGTTTCCGGGGGCTCCCCCACAGTGGCTTTCCCTGTAGACCCCCATCAGGGGCCCTAAGCCAGAACCATGGGACCCACCCTTTAAGGGCTATACAACAAGCAACTCGTGGTGCGGGCTCACCTCCGCATATTCTATTTCTAGACTTAGTTAGAGGGAAATTTTCGGCTCTGCCCCCCCCCCCTAAAACAGGCAGAGAATTACACCACTGATTCTAGACTTAATTACCGGGAAATTTTTGGCTATGCATATCCCCCCTCCCCACCCATAACAGGCAGAGAGCGTAAGAAGACCGGGAACTGACAGCGCAAAAACGCCGGAGCTTCCGCGCTTTGCGCGGGAGGGGGGAAACTCCCCCCTCCCTGCACCCTCCCCTCTAGGGAGCACTACAATGGCGTAAATTCCAGGGGGTAGGGGGATCTATCACCCCCACTAGGGGGAAAGGGAGAATTGTGTGTACAAATCCCCCCCCCCCCCCCCATGCAGACACACTTTTTAGGGAAGAAAATATATTTCAATTAATCAGTAAGTAAAAATTCTATCATTAGCAACCATTATATTTTAGAATTTCTATTTGAAAATGCTATTGAAAACAAAATTGTGGTTATTTTTGACTCGTTCGCTTTCCTCGCTCGTCAAATTCTTAGGATTTCCATCCAAAAATGCGATTCAAATCGAGAAAAGAGGTTATTTTTGGCTCGCTCGCTTCGCTCACTCGCAAAATAGATATCAAAATGTGTGTGACAGGGGAAAAAAAATCGTTAAAAAAGTTTTTCATCCCCCACTCCTCAAATTGAATTTACGCCTGTGGAGCTCTACCGTCCTCCTAAAATGCAGTCCTAGCTACGCCACAGATTCTAGACATAGACTAGTTACCGGGAAATTTTGGGCTCTGCCCCCCCCCCCCCTGATAACAGGTACCTGTTTCGCCCCTGCCTACACGCATTTTGTACTCCAAAAGTTTGCCAAATCTACACGGGGTTCAAAAGGCGCCAATTTGGTTTGGCAGAATTTCAAAAGAGTTAGAAATTTATCGTGATAGTTTCCCACATCACGCGAACAAGTGCTGATGCTTCCGAACCTCCGTGCAGGTTTAGCGAACTTTTGGCGCATGAAATGCGAATGTTGGATTTTGCCAAATTCGCATCCTCGGTAAAAACGTTCGCGTGCCCGTGAAAACTATGCTCTAAGTTCTAACTGCAATGTGAATGGAAAGCAGGCCTCCATGACAAAGCATTGATCAGCAAAAAACATGTCCTCACAAGATATTCTTTGAAAAAAACAGACCTTGACAATTAGGATACATTCTATATATTCAGTATTTCTTTCCTATCCCTACTCCAAGATATATTCATCTTCCATATCACTACTCCAAGATCAGTTTATCTCCCCATCCCTACTCCAAGATATATTCATCTTCCACATCACTACTCCAAGATCAATTCATCTCCCCCATCCCTACTCCGAGATGAATTCATCTTCCCCATCCCAACTCCATGATGAATTCATCTTCCCCATCACTAATCCAAAATGAATTCATCTTCCCCAATCACTATTCCCAAATTAATTCATCTTCCACATCCTTTCTCAATTATGAATTCTTCTTACTCATAGCCCTACTCCAAGATGATTTACTCGAAAATCGGTGTATTTTTGTTTAAATTTCCAGTGGAGGAATATGATGAAGAAGAAAATACTGACTCACCTGAAGAAGAAGAAGCTACTCATACTGGAGATCCATCAAAGCCTGCAAGAGGTAACCAGCCCATCTTCAGCTGCTACTGGAATGGTAGATTGGTACCCTACACAACAATCAGAGAGTAAGGGACCAATTTGATTAAATTGTACACACGACAACATTCAGGATCTTTACCGGTTTTCATGATTCTTCAATAATTATTGAAATGCGAAAACACTTGTAGTCAATAGATTATATCGTGATCCTCCATTCAAACGAAATTCATAGTCGACCTCATTGTATATTTTGACAAGTCTAGCTTAAAGCAAATTTGCATGAATATCTCAGAATGTCTAGTTCAGTACTACAATGATGACCTTGCTGCAAACGAAACGTTATTTCATAACACTAATTAGCTCATTAACTCACGTTAATTTAGCCATGTCGATGTCTTTTCAATGGTGCTGAGAATTGCAATGGGTGGTGCAAATGTAGTGAATTTGATTTAAGTTTTCTGTATAAGATACAAAAATCGATTTGTATGCCTGCATTAAAGAGAAATGTCTGCATTAAAGAGAAATGTTCTCGGGCTAGCGCCTTGGTCGTCCTTGGTGTGTGAGCTCTATAAGTCTTCACAATTATCCTTATATTAGAGGTAGTAGAGGTGTTGTGGTCCAGTGAAAAAGTCTCCGCACTTTGAACAAAAAGGTACGGGGTTCGAATCTGCCGCACTCGACCAAGGTGATGTAAATGGGTACCTGGCAGGAATTAATTCCTTGAAATGCTTGTGCGCTGTAAAAGGCTGCCGGGCTAAAGCCAGGGTAATAATTTCCAAAGTCCTTATGAAGCGCATAGAGATGTTAGATAATAACGTGATATGCGCTATACAAGAACTGATTATTATTATTATTATTATTATTATTATTATTATTATTATTATTATTATTATCATTATTATTATTATCATCATCATCATTAATATTTTATCATATCATATTGTTTTCACTGTATAGGAATGCTGTATTGTATGTCATGTTTGTATGTAATTGGACGGGGGCGATACAGGTTGCCGCCAGCCTCCAATTACATGGTACCGATTTTCTTGCTCTCTAATGCACTGTGGCTGGTGTTAGTCGATCAACCGCTGGTTTTAATAGTGTACACAAATATTGATTACGTATACTTATTTAACCTTAGATTCTACTGGTGTAGTCGGAAGAAGAAGGAGAGGACAATACCTGTGGAATGCTACAACAGACTCTCGGGAGTGTTATTCACCAACGACGTCTTCAGAGTTAGCACAAACAAACTCACTTTCTTAGACCTGGAGGAAAAACTTACGATTGAAGAAATCGGGAAAGAAGTTGTGTTTACCCCTAAATCAGAACAGGTAAGAGATGCCAGCAAAATACCTCACATGGATGGTTGTCTCGTTTGCTTACAACAGACATTATTAACTGTGGTGATTTGTTTTTAGAAGTGTAATTCAAAGCCATCGAAGCAAAAATTTTTCGGGAAAGGGGATGATATGATATAAACCATGTGAATTCTGGCCATCTACAGTGCGTCCCAGAAAAAAGTGTACAGTTGGAAAAAATTCTTGCCATCTAGAGACATTTCAAAAAATTTTAGGAAATTTTCATACCTGTGGATAGTCCAAAGACTCTTCTGTCAAATCCCATCAAAAATTCTCAAAAGAATAATTCACGCTTGAGCGAGCAAAAGAAACTTTTGTGAAAGGGTGCAAAATCTAGACTTGACAACAATTGTGCTAGTTGCTATCAGCGAAGCGGACAGTAGTATATATGGAGACTTACAATTGTAATATTCTGAGGGCTTTCTGGCCCACTATTGTGTTTGTGTCTATGTTATTTTATATCCCATTAACATGTCATGCTTGAGTGAGCAATTGCATACTTCATTAGATATTTTGCAATGTTAATTGCAAAACCGTTAATCATTGATTTTAAATATGGATGGTGCATGAAACTGACACGTTTGCAATGCAGATTGCAGTTATTCAGTTCTGTTAACTAACTTGTCTTTAGGATTGAATGAGTGCATAATTGGTTGGCTGTTTTCCCATTGATTGATTGACTGATTGACTGAGTGGCTTACTAAGTGATAATTCAGTGAGTGACTGACTGACCGATTGGTCGATGTTGCTTGTATCGTGACTGCATGCTGGCATTCTTTTTCAGATATCCAAAATATGCCAGTTTTAATTGTAAGAACTGTACCAAGATTAACATTAAAATATAAGCAATAAAGTATGCAATTGCTCACTCAAGCATGATATTTTAACGTGATATGTCATACCATAAACACAAAAATGGACATCCACTCATAAATCACCAGAAAGCTTTCAGAAAATTAAAACTGTAAGCCTCCAAAGTTAAAACTACTGTCCCCTTCGCTGATAGCAACCAGCTCAAATACCCATTTTTGTCAAGTCTGGATTTTGCACCCTTTCACAGAAGTTACCTTTGCTCGCTCAAGCGTGAATTCTTTTGAGATTTTTTGGTGGGATTTGACAGAAGAGTCTTTGGGCTATCCATCGGTGCGAAATTTCCCTGAAAATATTTTGAAATGCTCAGCTGGCAAGAATGTTTTCAACTATACACTTTTTTCTGGGACGCACTGTAAGAAAGGTTAGCCTTGATGTGAAATTTTGTTAAGCAAAGAAGAAAATTCTAATAGTTTGAGTGCTAAAACCGCCAACATGATTGCGACGGGGATCCAGATACTTTTGAAAGAGCAAGTGGAAAGAAGAATTTACATGTACAGTTATGTATATCTCGGGTTACTACAACATTGTTCTCGGATAAAACAATTTTCAGCGAGACCCGTCATGAATTTCAAGTCGGGCTTTGAGCCTTCCATTTGTTCATCAAACACTGAACTTTAATATGTACTTGCTATTGAACGGATTATTCGAAATACCACCTTGAGAAATGAAATTCCTTGAGAGAAATTTCATCGCCACTCTCTTTGTTATCATATTTATCAGTTTATGTTGATGATATTCAAATATATGCCTCTTTCAAACTCAATCAGAGCGATGAAGCCATTGCTATCCACAATGTTGAGACATGTGTACACGATGTTCATAATTGGTTAAATTCACATTCACTGAAATTAAATCTGACTGCAAAAGTGAATTCGTAATGTACGGCTCTAAGACTCAAATAAGATTTCCATCACTCCAATTACACTTGCTGGATATGAAATTACTTTGGTAATTTTTTTCTCGACTCAAATATTACAGTCTCTGCACAAATTCAGTATGTCTCAGAATTAATTCAATACTATCCAGTACAGTTAGGGAAACAGTATTCCAGCAATAATAGCCACTGGCGTACTGGAGGGGGGGGGGGGGGGCTTGGGGGGGGGGAGCCCCCCCCCCCCCCAAATAAATATCAACCATGGTTTATTTTCAATTTTATATAAGTGTTATCACAGGAATTTCATTACTTCTCCCTAGAATCCCTTTCTACTGTTAAGTAACGCATTCACAATTTCCCAAATAGCATGCATAGCAAGGCAGAAAACACTCATAATATCAATACTAATGTGTTTTATGATATAACACTTGGTTTTATCTGTTTATCTGACAATGGGTTCAAACTTTGATAATGAATATTCTTAGATTTACCAAAACTAGACACGGGCTTTAAGTTTGCAGTCCCAAATAGTGTTCTTTTACAGAGTTGCATCAATACTGCAAAAAACTCCTTTACCATGGGAGTGCACTTGCGTAACCAGGGTGGGGGGGGGAACGATGGGGGCGGTCACCCCTCCAAAACACCAACAAAAAAGAAAGAAAAAGTAGAAGGAAAAAAAAAAGCAGAAGCGAGAAAAGAAAAAAGGTAAGAGAACGTAAGAAGAGCGGGAGCAGACAAGGAACAATTCAAAGAAACGTCGGAGCTTACGCGCTTCGCGCGGGAGGGGGAAAACTCCCCCCTTACTGGACCCTCCCCCTAGGGAGCGCGCAACGCGCGCTCACAACCGCCCCACTAAAATGAAATCCTAGCTACGCCACTGTGGGAGTGAAACCCTGGTACCCCACCGCATCACACCCTCTCCATGCTCGTCCTTTTTATTTCATAGTGTCTTTGTCTGTATTATTATCATAAGTAATAAAGCATTTTGTGTAACGCTGGCATTTGTTTGAAACTTAAGAAGATTATTTGGGCTGCATGTTTTCATAATCATGTTTCCAAGTTCATGAAAAAATATCCTTTTCCGGTCGGACACGTTTATCTATAACAGTACATGTCATCAAACGTCGGAGCTTCCGCGCTTCGCGCGGGAGGGGGGAAAACTCCCCCCTCCCTGCACCCTCCCCCCTAGGGAGCGCGCTTTGCGCGCTCATTAAGTGATTCACACGCTTCGCGTGCTCACTACCGCCCCACTAAAATGAAATTCTTTTGTTGGAAATGAGAAAAAATAAAAATTGAACTGAACTCAAGCTGGAATTTAAGTCGAAAAAATGAAAAAGCTCCGTATCGTGAAGGGGGGGGGGGGGTACCCCGGCTCGGTCGCTACACTCCCTCAGAGTTGGTCGCTTCGTTCCTCGCAAAGATTGAGCCCCCCCCCCCCCCCAAAAAAAAAAAAAAAAAAAAAAAATATATATATATATATATATATATATATATATATATTTTGGCTCATTACGCCACTGATAATAGCCATTTTGTGCTTTCATATTTAGGATCAGAAATTTGTTGCGACAAATTCATACTATAGCAGCAAAATCTGTAGTAGCGAGTTAGATCGTTAGCAAACTCCAACTAGCATGATAATAGTAGCAAATTTAAAAAGCGAGTTTAATCGCTACGATGTCTTTTTAAAATATTTTGGAGGAAAATCAGCGAATAGCGAGTTAAATCGCTTCGTACGATGCATTGTCTATATGGGAGGAAATCTGTAAATTGCGAGTTCAATAGCTACGATGTCAAAGAGTGAAATCGCATAGCTATCTGTCCCACTACTATACATCATTGAGTACCAATTCTTTTTGCTAGGTTTACACTATGTTCCCGGCGGCCACGGCAATCACGTTTCTGGCCACTGCGAATGTGAGACCAGGCGGGAGGACAGTCGTGACAGTCCGTGATTGCCGCGGATGCCGGGCCACTGCAGATTAAAAAAAAAAAACAGCAACAACAACAACAAAATGCCACGGCAGTCACGGTGCAGATTTAGTAGGCCGTATTAAAACGGAGTGGACGCAAAAACAACAACAAAACAAAACGAGATATTTGAATTCGTCACATGACGAATTAGGTGGTCTGTCGGTATATTTTAGGTTTCGACATGGATAGTGATAAAGTCCTTGGTAAGATTATTGATAAAATTTTACGTCTCGATAGGAGACTAACGTCATAGAAATTGGATGATTGGATATTGCAGCATAATGGAAAGGTGATCGGAAGCTTTAATCCACCTTAACAAATCAGATTGTCTATAGGGTTGTACATAAACTACTGTGCTCTGCGCAATTGTCATAATGGGCCAAAAATCAGGCAGTTTATTTTATTGACTGTGACAGTAATCATAGCTAAAGAGGAAAGTAATATAAAACACTAAAAGAAAGCAAAACGAAAAAAAAAAAAAAAACACCCCCGGACTCGGACCAGGGATCTTGAGCATGTGAGGCAAGCGCTTTAAAGGTATACCTGAAAACACCTAGAAAACACGTAGATGGAAAACGAAATTCTAATATCCTATTTTCCAGTTAAAATTTCGACATGTTTTTGTCATCTGGTCAAAAAACATGTGAACGTAGCTAAAACATACTTGAAGTTGGGCGAAAAAAGAGCAGAAAAAACGGAGTTGTTGATCAAAGAAGACGAGAATGTATAATCAAGAACTACTTGAAGGTTATGTCCCATAGGGAATACACGTAAAATGAGAAAACTTGACATGGTACCATTTCTCTTGAATTAAGACCATGATATCGTCATCAAAATGAGAAACAATGAATAATAGATTTTTGAAGAATTGTCTCAGCTACAACATATCGAAATCGCAGCGAAAATTGATAAATGATAAGCGAGATAGTCTTGGTTAAAGGCAAAAAATATAACGCCAAAAATTAAAAATCGAAATTTTGAGTTTACATAAGAATAGGATGACGTCATAGCATCGAAACGGTAAATTCTTGTCATGGATTCACATCTACAACTCATAAGCTTTCATAATATGTAAAAAATTGGGGGTCGCCGTGCATTCTGAGGAGCTATGGCGGGTTTTAAAGGGACATGTTTTTGCGTCTATTTACATTATTTACCCCATAGACGCGCGCACGGATTTTGAACTTTGGCGCGCACGTGCGACCGTATGATTAGTTTAAATAGGTTCTAAAATGATTTAGATTCCTAAGGAAAGTATCAGAAATGCGAATCAAGTGAAAAAACGGCGTTTTTACGTCATTTAGGACCTGCGCGCGCGCATGACGTGCGCGCGGACGCGAACGCGCGCAAATTTTTGAAATGCTTAAAATGGCCTGAAACGTGTGCAAAATGAATTTGAAGCGATTCTGAGCATTTTTAATTTTTGCGCGCGCACTGACGAGCGGACGTACGCGTACGCGCACGACTTTTAATGAAAGAGTTGTTCAGATTGATATGAACATTCATCATGCCAAATGTGAATCAGAAATGACATTCTGTTATGAAGACATAACCTTTAGGCGATTTTTACAATATGGCGCCTAGATGACGTCACAATGACTTGATGACTTTGAAAATTTAAGGGAAAACTGGTCTTGTTAAGCGTAATGCGTGTGCACAATATCATTAAGATAGACCTTTTAGTATTAAAAATATCACGGCTGACAAATAGGTGGATGATTGGTCTTTAAGGGAAATACTATTGAAATTCTTTTATTCCATTTGATTACTGAGAGAAAAGCCGCAACAATTTGAAAAAATTTTCTTTTGGAGATAAAATGGAGAAGGATAGCCTTCAAAAAAATAGAGTTATTTTTGTCGAAATAATCTTCATTATGGATATATATAAAGGAAAAGATGGACAAGAAAACGACGTCGACACTTTAAAAAAAAAAAAAAAAGGCTGTTAAATTTTTTTAAAATTGATCTAGTGTTCTGGTTTTGCGTGTGAATGATATTGGTCTAAGATGGGATGTCTGTTTCAATTTTGAAGAGGATTCATGATCCAGTTTGTGAGATATGACCATTCGTTGATTTCCACAATACACGTAACATGTGAAAAATTGGCATGCCGCCATTGATCGTGAATTTAGACCATGATGCCGTGGTAAAAAATAGGAAAATAAGGATTTCCTCGTAAGGCCATTATCTCAGCCACAACATATTCGAAGCTGGGCCAGAATCGATCAGAAATAAGGGAGCTGTTGGTGAAAGAAGATGGGAATGTATAATCAAGAACTAAGTAAAAGTCATGTCCCATAGAGAATACACGTAAAATAAGAAAAATTGACATGGTACCGCTTATCGTAAATTTATACCATGATGACTTCATCAAAATGAAAAATGATGATAAATGTTTTGTAGAAAATTGTTTCAGCTACAACATATCGAAATCCCGGCGAAAATTGACCAACAATAAGCGAGATAGTCTCGATTAAAGGCAAAAGAAATAACGTCAAAAATTAAAAATCAAAATTTTGAGTTCACATAAGAATAGGATGACGTCATAGCATCGACAGAGTAAAAATTTGTCATGGATTCACATCTACAACTCATAAGCTTTCAGAATATGTAAAAAAAATTGGGGATCTCCACGTATTCTAAGGAGCTATGACGGATTTTAAAGGGGCATGTTTTTGCGTGTTTTTACATTATTTGCCCAATAGGCGCCCGCACGAATTTTGAACTTTGACGCGCGCGTGCGACCTTATGGTTAGTCAAAATCAGTTCTAAATTGATGGAAATTGTTAAGAAAAGTATCAGGAATGCAAATCAAGTGAAAAAAACGGCGTTTTAACGTTATTTGGGATGTGCGCGCGCATATGACGCGCATCCGGACGCGGACGCGCGCAAATTTTTGAACTGCTTAAAATGGCCTGAAACGTGTGCAAAATGAATTTGAAGCGATTCTGAGCATTTTTAATTTTTGCGCGCGCGCTGACGCGCGTCTAACAATCTGAAATTTATTGAATTAAAATTAACTTTTATCGTGCCAAACATGAATGAGAAATGACCATCCGTTATGAAGATATGACCCTAAGGTGATTTTCACAAAATGGCGCCTGGATGACGTCACGATGACCCAATGAACATGAAAATAATTGGAACGGCAAGATCTTATGACGATTGATAACTGACCAAAATTTCATGCAATTTGAACCAGCCGATTCTGAGATTTCGAGTGCACAAAAAAGTGTCTAGAATAAAGAAAAATAAACGAGAACAGAATTCGTCATAGACTCGTGACGAATTAGGTGGTCTGTCGGCATCTTTTAGGTTTCGACATGGATTGTGATAAATTCGTTGGTAAGACTTTTGATTAAAATTTTACGCCTCGATAGGAGACTAACGTCATAGAAATTGGATGGTTTGATATCGCAGAATAATTAAAAGATGATCCAAAGCTTGAATTCACCTTAACGAATCAGATTTTCTATAGGGTTATACATAAACTACTGTGCGCTGTATTGCTATTGTCATCAGCAGTTCATTTTATCGACTGTGACTGTATATGTAATCATATAGTTAAAGAGGATAGTAATATAACAAGTAAAAATAAAGCAAACGGAAAAAAAAAAATTGCCTCCTTCCCTCCGGGGCTCGAACCAGGGACCTTGAGCATGTGAGGCAAGTGCTTTGAAGGTATACCTGAAAATAGCTCATAGAGATAACACGTTGATTCAGAACGGAATTCTAATGTCAGGTTTTCCAGTCAAAATTTCACATGTTTTCGACATTTGATTAAAAAACATAAGAATGCGTAAGATAGAGAAATTTCTCAGCTGCAACATACTTAAAGATGGGCGAAAGTCAAGCAGAAATAAGGAAGATGTTGATCAAAGAAGACGAGAATGTAGAATGAAGAATTACATAAAGGTCATGTCCCATAGAGAATACACGCAAATTGAGAAAAATTGACATTGTACCTTTAATCGTTAATTTTTGACCATGATAACGTCATCAAAATGAGTAACAATGAATAAAATATTTGTAGAGAATTGTCTCAGCTACAACATATTGAAATCTCAGCGAAAATTGATGAATATTAAGCGAGATAGTCTCGGTTAAAGGTAAAAGATATGACGTCATTATTGAAAAAATGAATTTTTGATTTCACCTGAGAATATGACGACGTTCCGACTGCTCGACCCTGAAATTTTTTTCGTGAATTCAAATCTCCATTTCATAGGCTTTCAGAAAATGCAAAAAAAATTGGGGGGTCCCCATGCTATTTAATGAGCTATGGCAGATTTCAAAAGGGCATGGTTTTGCATGTTTTTTACGTTATTTGCCCCATAGACGCGCGCACGGATTTTGAAGTTTGACGCGCGCGTGCGGCCTTATGAGAAGTTGAAATCGACTTTCAATTGTTGTGAATGGTTAAGAAAAGTATTAGGATCGCAAATCAAGTGAAAAAAATGGTGTTTTTATGTTATCTTTGGTGTGCGCGCGCAAATATGGCGCGCGCGGACGCGGACGCGCACAAATTTTTGAAATGCTTAAAATGGCCTGAAACGTGTGCAAAATGAATATGAGTCGATTCTGAGCATTTTTAATTTTTGCGCGCGCGCTGACGCGCGGACGTACGCGTACGTGCGCGTCTAAATGAATGGAATTATTCAGATTGATAAGAATATTCATCATGCTAAGTATGAATGAGAAATGACATTCCGTTAAGAAGATATGATCATGAA
>CM057166.1:24558733-24574856 GCA_029962745.1 Echinometra lucunter | reverse complement strand
CTCGTTGCTTTCTTTTCATAGTATATTACTTGGTATTTGTACTTTTTCATTTGGCATGGACCTGCTGAAGAACATACTGAGGTGGGACATGGGCTTAAATAAATTGAATAAACAAGTAGAAGGACCTAGACTTAATTCCACTTCTTTCGTAGAAATCTTGTACATAACTATATCTATCAATTACCAGTTTGATTTCGAACATTCCTCCTGAGGCGTACAACTCTTTGTGGTGTTCTCCTTCAAGAAGAAAGGATTGGATGCGACCGTGATTCATTGTTGTCTTGTTTTTTCTCCGCACCTGTAATGTTGTAAAAATGCAGAAAAAACCCTCCACGGCATCTTAAGCATATGTTTTTTTTTTAAAATCTCAAGATGAGTTTTTGCAGGCTATCAAAGATTGTATACCTTTTACTCGGAGTATCAGAAACCCATTTGTCGAAACTAAGAACTTCAAGATGACTGCTAAATTCTTTCTAACAAGAAGGGGAATGAAACAGGAATATCAATTTTTTTAGATATCCATTCATTGAAGACCGTAACAATGATAAAAAAATGATCAAGCTTGACTACTGAGGAGGCAGTACAAGTGGCATTTTTTTTTCTGTTTAGTATCTCCTCCCTCACCACATACAGCATTATGGCTTGGATTTTCTCTAGTCTGTCTAAGTGTATCTCCATTATTATACGTGCCTTTTAGAACGAAATTGAATATCTTTTAGAACCGTAGAAGTATTTCTGAAATCGTTAGTCATTTTTTATATTGCATTTTCTTAACCAAGTTTTTCATTCAATAGACGCCCAATTTTGTAGATAAAGTTCAGTTTTCTCAGTGCTGGCAGTTAAATGGTGGACCCATCTGTTAATCTTGGGTGCCTCTCTCTCTTGCATGTCGTTCCTTCATCATTCGGATGAGAAGTTTGTAATAGTTGTTTTTTTCCCCAAGTTGATCCAAGTATTTTAGATCGTAGTTCCAAAATAATTCCATGCCTAGAAATTTTTTTTTTGACATTTACTGCTCTTGGCAAATTCCTGCAAATTACTGCTGGTAGTCCAAGAAGCTCTCCGGGATATTTTTTTTTAATCCATAGCCATGACAGGATTTTTGCTGACAGTAGTAACAGTGGAATGATTATGTAAGTTATATGCCCCAATAAATGTTCTGCTTCGGTCTGATATTTTTCTTTAAATTAAGGCAACCTAATATGTCTGTCTATATACAAACACATTGTATATAATGTTTCATAATATTCTTACCAACTGGTCCATGATAGAAAGTATGACCATCCCACTCAACTAGCCATGAAGCGTGTCCATTTTTTTTTGTTTCGTTCAATGACATCCTTCGGTTGCATGAAAAGGATCTGTTTGTCAAGCTCTTTATGGCATTTCGCTAGCCATTCTTTGAAGGGGGTTTCAATACCTCTCTTGCACTGGCCCTAAATGATAAAATTTATATATAAGATTCGTTATTATTCTATTCAAAGTACACTACATGAGCACTTTCAGAGGAAAACAATTTTGCATGGAATAGGCCTACCTATCCAGGATATCCCTATTCACACAGACACTCACACCCTATCATCCTCCCACAACATGCGCACTCTTATGACTGGATAACGCACCACATGCGATAAATACAGAATCATCCCGGGAATCATCTATGCCCATTCACGCCCCCCCCCCAAAAAAAAATGTTTTACCAATCAAGCAAACACGATAAATGATACATGCAACTGAGAGAAAAGTAAATACATGTATTCAGATTCAACATTCGATTGCCCGAAACGTACTGCACCGTTGGATTTTAGTCAATAACTATTTTTTCTCCGTACAGTCATTTTTTTTTTACGACTTGCTCAGTTTTCTCATGGTCTGCACGGTATTCGTGATGGGCCGCGGGGTACGTTCCAGTACGTTCCCTCCCAGCCAGTCACATTCTGGTGGGGTCCCACACGTCCCAAACGGGACAAAACGCGAAGCAACCGTATAAGATTGTAAGACAAGATTGTAAGACGCCGCTGCACATGTTTCACGTCCCACCTATAGCTAGGGACCGTCTACAATTTTGGCTGCGGCCTATTACGTACTGTCACATTTGTGTGCTTGTTTGTTTTGTTTCGTTTTGTTGTTGTTTTTGCGTTTCACCCCGCTTTAATACAGCCTACTAAATCCGTGATTACCGTGGCATTTTTGTTGTTGTTGTTGTTGTTGTTGGTTTTTTTTACAGTTTAAAATCTGCAGTGTGTCCCGGCATCCGCGGCAATCACGGACTGTCACGTTTACCAATCCCGTCCTCCCACCTGGCCGCCTGGGACATAGTGTAAACCTAGCATAAAGAATTGGCACTCTATAATGTATAGTAGTGGTACACACATCGTTGCGGCCGATATAGCTATGCGATTTCACTCTTTGGAAATGACATCGTAGCAATTTACAGATTTCCTCTCATATTGACATCGCATCGTACGAAGCGATTTAACTCGCTATTCGCTGACTTTCTTCCAATATATTCAAAAAGACATCGTAGCGATTAAGCTCGCTTTTTAGATTTTGCTACTATATATCATGCTAGCAGGAGTTTGCTAACCTGCCAACTGTAGCGATCTAACTCGCTACTACAGATTTTGCTACTATATTATAATTATTAGTATGAATTTGTCGCAACAAATTTCTGATCTTAAATATGAAAGCACAAAATGGCTATTATTGCTGGAATATTGTTTCCCTAACTGAATTGGATAGTATTGAATTAATTTTGAGACATATTGAATTTGTGCAGATACTGTAATATTTGAGTCGAGAAAAAGTTACCAAAGTGATTTCATATCAAGCGAGTGTAATTGGAGTGATGGAAATCCTATCTGAGTCTTAGAGCCGTACATTACAAATTCACTTTTTCAGTCAGATTTAATTTCAGTGAATGTGAATTCCACCAATTATGAACATCGTGTACACATGTCTCAAGATTGTGGATAGCAATGGTGCATCGCTCTGATTGCGTTTGAAAGAGGCATATATTTGAATATCATCAACATAAACTGATAAATATGATAACAAAGAGAGTGGCGATGAAATTCCTCTCAAGGAATCGGTTTTCATGGTGGTATTTCGAATAATCCGTTCAATAGCAAGTACATATTAAAGTTCAGTGTTTGATGAGCAAATGGAAGGCTCAAAAACCCGACTGGAAATTCATGACGGGTCTCGCTGAAAATTGTTTTTATCCAAGAACAATTGCTGTAATAACCCGAGATATACATAACTGTACATGCAAGTTCTTCTTTCCAATTGCTCTTTCAAAAGTATCTGCATCCCCGTCGCAATCATGTTGGGCGGGCTTTAGCTCTCAAACTATTTGAATTTTCTTCTGTGCTTAACAAAATCTCACATTAAGGCTAGCCTTCCTATACAGTGCGTCGCAGAAAAAAGTGTATAGTTGGAAATATTCTTGCCAGCTGAGCATTTCAAAATATTTTTAGGGAATTTTCATACTGGTGGATAGCCCACAAACTCTTCTGTCAAATCCCATCAAAAAATCTCAAAAGAATTCACGCTTGAGCGAGCAAAAGTAACTTTTGTGAAAGGGTGCAAAATCCAGACTTGACAAAAATGAGTATTTGTGCTGGTTGCTATCAGCGAAGGGGACAGTAGTGTTAACTTTGGAGGCGTACAGTTTTAATTTTCTGAAAGCTTTCTGGTGATTCATGGGTGGATGTCCATTTTTGTGTTTATGGTATGACATATCACGTTAACATATAATGCTTGAGTGAGCAATTGCAGACTTTATTGCTAATTTTTTAATGTTAATCTTGGGTAAAGTTCTTAGAATTAAAACTGGCATATTTTGGATATCTGAAAGAGAATACCAGCATGCAGTCGCACATACAAAGCAACATCAACCAATCAGTCAGTCAGTCAGTCAATCAATCAATGGGAAAAACAGCCAACCAATCATGCACTCATTCAATCCCAAAGACAAGTGAATAACTGCGATCTGCATTGCAAACGTCTAAGTTTCATGCACCATCCACATTTAAAATCAATTATTAATGGTTTTTGTCATGTCTTTCTTACAAATGCCAAATAAAATAATAAGGTAAACATTACTTACATTATATCAAGTATCTTAAATGTTCAAATTTCATTCCCATTCACGAAAGTTACACATTTCCATTGCAGATTGCAGTTTTCCAGTTGTGTCTCACCTGTCTTTTGGATCGAATGAGTGTATGACTGGTTTAACAATAACTTTTCTGACTGACTGAAAGATTGATTGACCTATTTATGAATGACTGTTTGCCTGACCTTTCTGCATGACCATATTCATGACATCCAAATCATGCCAGATGATTAACATTGCAAAATATTTTATGAAGTATGCAATTGCTCACTCAAGCATGACATGTTAATGGGATATGTCATTACATAAACACAAATAAACACAGTATAAACACAATATTCTGAGGCCAGAAAGCCCTCAGAATATTAAAATTGTAAGTCTCCATATACACTACGGTCCGCTTGTCCGCTTCGCTGAGAGCAACTAGCGCAATTCTTGTCAAGTCTAGATTTTGCACCCTTTCAAAAAAGTTTCTTTTGCTCGCTCAAGCGTGAATTATTCTGTTGAATTTTTTTTTGGGATTTGACAGAAGAGTCTTTGGACTATCCACAGGTATGAAAATTTCCTGAAAATATTTTGAAATGTCTCTAGATGGCAAGAATTTTTTTCCAACTGCACACTTTTTTTCTGGGACGCACTGTAAATGGACAGAATTTACATGGTTTATATCATATCATCCCCCTTTCCCGAAAAAGGTTTGCTTCGATGGCTTTGAATTACACTTCTAAAATCAAATCACCACATGTAATAAGGTCTGTTGTAAGCAAACGAGACAACTATCAATGTGAGGTATTTTGCTGGCAACTCTTACCTGTTCTGATTTTAGGGCAAACACTACTTCTTTCCCGATTTCTTCAACCGTAAGTTTTTCCTCCAGGTCTAAGAAAGTGAGTTTGTTTGTGCTAACTCTGAAGACGTCGTTGGTGAATAACACTCCCGAGAGTCTGTTGTAGCATTCTACAGGTATTGTCCTCTCCCTTTTCTTCCGACTACACCAGTAGAATCTAATGTTAAATTAGTATACGAAATCAATATTTGTGTACAATATTAACATGATTAAAACCAGCGGTTGATCGACTAACACCAGCCGCAGTGCATTAGAGAGCAAGAAAAATTGTACCATGTACTTTGAGGCTGGTGGCAACCTTTATAGCCCCCGTCCCATTACATACAAACATGACATACAATACAGCATTCCTAAACAGTGTAAACAATATGATATAATGAAATGATGATGATAATAATAATAATAATAATAATAATAATAATAATAATAATAATAATAATCGGTTCTTGTATAGCGCATGAGATGTTATTATCTAACATCTCTATGCGCTTTATAAGGACTTTGGAAATTATTACCCTGTTAGCCCGGCAGCCTTTTACAGCGCACAAGCATTTCAAGGAATTAATTCCAGCCAGGTACCCATTTAGTGTGGCAAATATAGATTAATGTCTTGCCAAAGGACATTAGTGTTGCGGCAGAGATTCGAACCCCGTACCTTTTTGTTCAAAGTGCAGAGACTTATCCACTGGACCACAACACCTCTACTACCTCTAATATAATGATAGTTGTGAAGACTTAAAGAGCTCACACACCAAGGACGCCCAAGGCGCTTGCCCATTAACATTTCTCTTTAATGCAGGCATACAAATCAATTTCATATCTTATACAATAAACTTAAATCAAATTCACTAAATTTGCACCACCCATTGCAATTCTCAGCACCATTGAAAATCCATCGACATGGCTAAATTAACGTGAGTTAATGAGCTAATTAGTGTTATGAAATAACGTTTTGTTTGCAGCAAGGTCATCATTGTAGTACTGAACTAGATATTCTGAGATATTCATGCAAATTTGCTTTAAGCTAGACTTGTCAAAATATTCAATGTGGTCGACTATGAATTTCGTATGAATGGAGGATCACGATATAACCTACTCTTTGATTGTTGTGTAGGGTACCAATCTACCATTCCAGTAGCAGCTGAAGATGGGCTGGTTCCCTCTTGCAGGCTTTGATGGATCTCCAGTATGAGTAGCTTCTTCTTCTTCAGGTGAGTCAGTATTTTCTTCTTCGTCATATTCCTCCGCTGGAAATTTAAACAAAAATACACCGATTTTCGAGTAAAGCATCTTGGATTAGGGCTATAAGTAAGAAGAATTCATTATTTAGAAAGGATGTGGGAGATGAATTAATTTGGGAATAGTGATGGGGAAGATGAATTCATTTTGGAATAGTGATGGGGAAGATGAATTCATCATGGAGTTGGGATGGGGAAGATGAATTCATCTCGGAGTAGGGATGGATGTGATGTATTGATCTTGGAGTAGTGATGTGGAAGATGAATATATCTTGGATTAGGGATAGGGAGATAAACTGATCTTGGAGTAGTGATATGGAAGATGAATTCATCTTGGAGTAGGGATGGGGAAAGAAATACTGAATATATAGAATGTGTCCTAATTGTCAAAGTCTGTTTTTTTTTCAAAGAATATCTTGTGAGGACATGTTTTTTGCTGATCGGTGCTTTGTCATGTTGGCCTGCTTTCCATTCATATTGCAGTTAGAACTTAAAGCATAGTTTTCACTGGCACGCAAACGTTTTCACAGAGGAGGAATTTGGCAAAATCCAACATTCGCATTTCATGCGCCGGAAGTTCGCCAAACCTGCACGGAGGTTCGGAAGCATCAGCACTTGTGGGATGTGGGAAACTATCACGAGAAATTTCTAACTCTTTTGAAATTCCGCAAAACCAATTTGGCGCCTTTTGAACCCCGCGTAGATTTGGCGAATTTTTGGAGTACAAAATACGTGTAGGACTTTGCTATTTTCTTCGGCATTCGCATCCTTCGCCAAACGTTCGGGTGCCCGTGAAAACTATGCCTAGCAGGTTTAAGAAATATAATTACTTGCTTATAAAACATGTACTCCGTGCTCTAAGATATCACCGGCGTAAATCCGTTACGAGGAGAGGAGGGGGGGGGGGGGGATGATCGACTAATATGCGGTACGTGTGGTGGCCGCGAACTGCGCGCGGCCGAGCTAGCTAGCTGGCTGGCTTCGCTTTTGCCGGTGAGCTGATCTGACTTGCTTATTCAAGCATGGTAGCCAGATTTTCATTTTTGTATGACCGTAAGATTAAATTGACACTGAGCACATCAGGAAAAGAAAGAGATGGATCCATCTTAGTCTTAGAATAAACAGAAACCTAAAACAGTGCCTAATTGTACCAAATCACTGGCATGTGTGACTAAAAACCAATATTCAAAATAAATTTTGACAAATATTCTTTCGAATGATACACAAATGAGACCCATTCATTGATGCATCACTGAGTACTGTGGTTTGGAAATTTAATGTCAAAATTCATTTGCTCCACTTTTGGGAAAAGAAACATCTTTCACAAATGACCAACTGACCAACCTATTTTTTTTTTTTTTTTTAGGTTGGTCAGTTGGTCTTAAGAAATTGGTAACGATAAATACTCTCTGTTCAGGTGTTGGCTGAACCATATTCTGTAACTTTGATAGAGTATGGGTGTTTCATTCACCAATTCATTATTTTGCTTGATTGATTCATCCCTCAAGCAGTCCCCATTTTACGACACATGATGACACTGGAAATCCATTTCAATATTCAACTGTTATGCATATTTTTTTAACAAACTAAGGTTAGGTTGCTCTTGACAACAAATAAACTTTTCTGAGGCTTGTCTGACATAGCGACAACTAATTGAATAATGTTAGTTAGTAGGTCTATTGAAATAAATGTCCACTGTCCTCATCTGTCGTAAAAGGTGGAGTGCTTGGGTCATGAATCAATCAGGCAAATGAATTGGTGAATGAAACATCCCCCACTTTACCAAAAGTAAAGAATATTTGTCAAAACATGTTTTGAACATCTGTTTTTTAATCACACACCCCACTGATTCGGTACAATTAGGTATTGTTTTAGGTTTATTTTTACTCTAAGACTATGATGTGTCCATCTCTTTCTTTCCCTTATGTGCTCAGTGTCAAAGCCAACAATAATGATTTTTTACATCAAATTTTCAAAGTCATGGTACTCAGAGACGCATGAATAAGTAAGTTTGCTTATTGTATCATTTGAAAGAGTATAAGTCAAAGTTTATTTTCCACATGATTTGTTTTCCATCATACGCCACATTGCTTTAGCACAATAAGCCTTTGTTTTAGGGTTCTGTTTTTTTCTGTGACGCACTGTATAGCCAACAGTTTATGAAAAAAAAAAGTAACATAAACATTTGATGGAGAGACAAGAAGCAAACATATTTCCTTTCTTAAGAATAGTCCGGTATTGGTTAGGATACTAGAAATGTAGGCGAGCAAAGCGAGTGCTTGCAGTTTTTTCTTTATTTTCACTAGCCTTTTTCCTTTCGCCATCCCTCTCTTTTATAATACTATTTCTTCTTTAAGAAGTGTGTGTGGGGGGAATATTAATTAATTAATAATAATACGTAAAAAGGCCATGTGACTAACATATTGCTGGATACGTCTCCTTAGCGTAGCGGAACGGGTGATATCTCAAGACCCCTTCTATTTTCCCTTCATCCTTGATGGGTTGGTTCGGATCATCCTTATCAAGGTTGATAGGAATTGTGACCTGGAATTCGAATGAGTCAGCAGCCGTCCTGATGAACTGAGACTGAAAATCATCTTGAATCTCACGAAGTTTCCAGCATTTTCGCTCCATGCCATCCTTGTAAGTGGTAACGGATATCTCAACGGGTTGATGTTCCGCCATGATAGGGCTTCCATCAGTCTCATCCATGCTAGATGACGTATCTTCTCTCTTCACGGCAATGTTTCCTGTCCATCCGTGTATGTAGTAGTGGTACACATTTCTGCGAAAGTTACATTATATAGAAAATGACACCCCCCAAAAAAAAATATATATATATATATATATCACAAATCACGAATAATGTCAATGTTATTAATAGATTCCAAACATATTTACAAAAGCAACATCTGAACAGCACTCTCAATGAAAAAAAAAAAAAACTTTTTAAACGATGTCATATAGATAAAATCGAAATTCTTTCTTCATTTAAAGATCATGTGAATGCCAAGTGGACTAACCAGAAAACAAAAATATGGTACAGAGAAAGAGGGGAAGGAAGGACGGCCTAGGTGCAATGAGTGTGATCAAATCTGTGTTACACGTGAGGGGATGTATAAAATTCCCAAACAAACAATAGAAGAGGGAAGAGCCACAAAAGTATCCACATCTTTTTTTTTACAGGGGGTAAAAAATTCTGCCAAATTATAATGATAATATGATATAATATGAAACATTTATATTGCGCTTAACACAATGTTTTTAAGTTATAGGTTACATATATTGGTGGGGGGGGGGGGGGTGCTGCTTAAAATTGAAATCAAACAGAGTTTTTGTGATGTTTGCTTACGCTAATTCCGTACAGAGTGCCTCAATGTTTTTCCGGACACGTTTGAAGTTCTCTTTTCTTATTCCGGTAATGACGACGTGGGTGAAACTGTCTTTCCCTGGTTCTTCAGCTATCAATTCCACTAGGTTCTTTTTGTCGCTATGCGAAGATGCATCTCCGGGCTTTTGGGTATAGATTTTGATTTCAAAGAGATATTAATATATTTATTTCTCCCCAGTGTGATAATCTCTTCAAACGTTGCTTGCAAACCATCATTTTATCTCAAGATTGTATTCAAGAGTATTTGAAAATATTAATGCAGTGGAAAAGAAGCCCTATGGGTTGTGGGTTGTAATAGTGAATATAGCGTGTGTGTGCATGTGTATATACATATATGTATATACATATATGTATATATATATATGAAAGAAATGAAAATGGGAGAATAATAATTGCGTAGCTTCCCCAATGTTCCCCAGAGCTGTCATCCATTTTGAATCAAGTGTCGAAAAAATGCCTCCGCCGGGAATCGAACCCGGGTCACTGGCTTAGAACGCCTGTCGGTTGGTCATTTAGATTCGGTCACGCCTAACTGTTGGCCCGCCCCTGTGGTCTAGGGGTTAAGGCATTGACGTTTTAAGCCGATTCCCGGCGGAGGCATATTTTCGACCCTTGATTCAAAATGGATGACAGCTCTGGGGAACATTGGGGAAGCTACGCAATTACTATTCTCCCATTTTCATTTCTTTCAGATTTATTATTTACAAGGGAGTTGCCAGAGTCGTTCGCATTTGTCAAATTTCTTTCAACATGTCAATATATATATATATATATATATAGTATATATATATTCTTTTCACCATCCATGAGACTCTCTTTATTTTCTTGTACTCTGTTTTCTTGGTATTTTGTCCAGAATATGCGATGATGTAGATATAATCATGGTGATAATAATAGCACTAACAATAATAAAGGTGATGAGAATAATAATATTAGTTATAATAATAATGTTAATAATAACATAGTCATAATATATCATTATACACCTTCTTCGAGACAAAAGCCAAATTCCGTCAGGTAATGCTTATGGATAATTTTCTTCGGTAGGCTAGATTGCAAAGTGACTGCACGTTTGAAGCCTTGGAAAAAAATTGTCAGACCAGCTGGTTTTTTTTCCGTTAATACATAATTACTAGACGTTTTGAATGGATTTTTATTAGCTATAAACTCTTGAAGAGTAGATGTCTACTCCCCTTAACAGGTATTACATACATTTACTAACCCCCAGGAAAATTATCGCCCGGAAAATTACCCCTAGGACAAGTACCCCTAAACATATACATGTATCTGCAAAGGACAACAACATCACAGGGTACATCAAAGGATAGATAACTTAGAAAGATTAACAGAACACATAATGTCCTATATGGTTATTGTCCTAGGGATGCTTTCCAGGGGGAGGGGGTCTTCAATAAAATGTCTACAGTGTAATGGTCTGGAGATGATTGTCCTGGGGTAAGCCTGATGGTTTGAATAAGCCATTTTTCACTTTTCTGTCCGAATTCCGTTCATTTTATGGGGGGGGGGGGCAAACGACTACTTTTAATGATAATTCTGTGGTTCGTGAATTGTTTTCCAAACAGTATAACCATTTTATTTTGCAAGAATCTTTTCGTCGTTTGGGGAATTAAATTTTATATAGTTTCTGATTCACGCGTCATACAAAATGTCCTCACAAGAATGATGAGAAGGCCATAGTGTACAGAGCAAGAGAAGTAACCCCAGATATTCATCATCTAGAACATTTATAGATTATGTTCTAGATGATGAATAGCTGGGGTTACTTATCTTGCTCTGTACACTATGAAACTATGGATTATAGATTATTAGAAACTGTCTTCCAGGGAGAAATGAAGGGAGGGAATAATTTTCTGGGGAAATTTGTCTCGGGCAATTCGTCCTGGCAGAAGTTGTCCTGGTGGTAATTGTCCTTGGGTAATTGTCAAAGGGGTAATTTCCTTAGGCAATATTACTCCATTCATCTCGTTTCAGGCAATAATCATCATTTTCGAGTTCCACAAATAATGGAATTAACAATACTCATATGTCCTCAAAAAGAGCTTGTCTAACAATTTTTTCCAGGGCTGCATTTTCGAAAATATGAACCCCTGATTAAAAGACCTACCCGTCTCTGCACGAGGTCCTCGTTGAAAATTTGCTTTCCAGATTTCTCCCTTTCTTCGAACTTTTCTTTTGCCATGGTCACCTCATAAACATCAAGAGCACTTGCAGCTTTGGAGAATACCTGTATAATAGGAGTTATCATGGCCAATACATCATTATCCTAATTCCCGATGTTAATGATGATAATGATAATAATAAAGACAATGGTAAGGACAATGATAATAATAATAATAATAATAATAATAATAATAACATTAATGATAAAAATGATAACAATAATCCTAATTCCTACTATAGGGCGAATTCTTTTGTTCTCCGCCTATGTTTCGCCTCCCCTTATCGTACACTTTTTTTTTCTCCCTAAGGTCTCCTTCCCTTTTGTGACGCAATAAACCCCATTGTTTGGCTTCGCCCTATAGTCGATTTTAGGTATATGATAGTAATGATAACAGTTCATAACAAATGGTGTTCATAAAACTATTTCAGAAAAGAGTAGTTATAACAGCAGCAGCAACATCAATGCTACTTCTATACTGTACTTCTACTAATGAACGTAATCAGGATGGTCGTAGGAGGGGTAGTGTTAGTTGTGCATAGCGAACATCACGTCAGTATTTAGGAACTCTGCATATTCTTGTATTATATTTCTATCATGTTGAAGAAGAGTTCGGTTTATCTTGTTTTAAATTTAACGGTTTTTTTTTCTTCGATTTGCCACAAACACAAGCCTACACACTGATGCATTGTGCACAGAAGGCCCTTAACAAACAAAACGCTTTTTGAAGCCCTTCTGATAAAAATCCAATTTACTGAACAGATTTCTGAAATTTCCAATCCATCATTATTATTCTAAATTGAGATAGGCTGGTGAAAATTTTACGCGTTTAGATGGGGATACAGGAAAGAATACAAAATATCAGTAACCTTCTATACTGTATTTCTTTAAGTGGTGCGTCCAAAATAAACAGTTATAAAATTTTATCTGGGCACACGCTTGTATGAAATATCGCTGCTTAACACAGTAAAGAACAAAAAGAAAAAAAAAAGAAAGAAAAAAAAAAGAGACTTCTGTGTGATGGAAAGACAAGCCGTCTCTTTCCCAGAATATGATATATATATAGGGTTTGTGTAGGGAATACGAGACCGTAGGTAATACGAGACCACCAGAATAAAAAGTGTCCTGTCTGCCCAGGCTTTGGAAAAAATATTGTAATAGCGCCATTTATCATTACTGTTACCATTTCTGCTTACATAGAACGTAGACATTGTGTCAACAAGTCCATATTCTGCGAGAAAGGTCACCCAACAGGCCAAGATAAGAATTTGTCATGGTCAAAATTTCCGTAGATATCAATACTGGGTTTTCAAGGAATGTAGTGATGTATTAGAATAATAACGAGGTGTGCTATAAAATGGTGTTGATAACAATATTATGAAGTTGGTTAACTACTGCGTAAGTCAGTTGACCATTGTGTACATTGTAGAGTACATATAGTGAATCTCAATAAGGACATGCAGTTAATAATGTGTGTAGGTAATACGAGACCACCAATGTGGCGGCTATTGTCATGCATGATTACTGTGTGTACTGTGCACTGATAAATCGTGTAAGCTTACTGTCATGGATTTTTATGTTTTGAAAACTGGCAAAAAATATTAAATTATATTCAGAATATTGGCAATAAAGAACATTCCTGCTAATTAAGTGAAATTGTGGTGCAGGTTGAAAACGCTTTTGGAGTACTAATAATTGTTTCCTCTGGATGACATGAAAAAAAAAAATCTCTCAATTAATTGTTTTAAAGGAATTTTTACTAGTGTAAGAACAAAAAAGAAAAATGATATTCAGGCAAATCCTTTAATTGTTAATGATGTGTAAAATTTGTATTAAATTCAACAAATTCCAATTTGCATGAAGACAATGTGCACTTTTTTGCACTGCATTATATGGTATTACTCAAGTTTGGTTGGATGTTTTTAAGATGTTTTAATGTCATTTTACAGTTGCCTTTCTTTCTGTAACTTTTAAAATTATGATTATAATTGTCAATTGTTCAGTACTGATGTACTAAAAATTATCAACAACAAAATGCTAAGTGCCGGAGACAAATGTACCGGCAACATGATGGTGTGAATGCCATGGCACTGAATGCCATCATTATTGTTATTTAGTTTTGGGTTAAAATTTCAACAAGATTTTGGCTTTAATGAAACCCAAACATACTTTAAGAGAAACACCTTTTTATTGGCATTTGTATTTCCAATAAAAATGCCTTTTATTCATCAACTCCCTGAAATTTAGGTTGAAATGAAGCGGTCTCGTATCACCTTCACAGGTAGGCAGTAAGAGACCATTTAGCTATGACGTCATTAATCCTAGTATCTAATTAAGTAAACAAATTTTAGTCATTATTATGGTACCTAGATAAACAAGACAAGTTACTGAAAACATTGGTAAAACTTATTCTCGTGTGTCTGTATCCATGTTTATGCTAATTATGCTAATGAACTTAGGGAATACGAGACCCTTAAGTTCATAATGCTAATGAACTTAAGGGTCTTGTATTCCCTACAGTTACCCTATATATATATATATATATATATATATATATATATATATACACGGACAAGACGAATGTAGAAGAAAAATCCGTAGGGATGTATTTATTTCCAATATTTCGGGCATAGCCCTTTGTCAAGGAATGACAAAATTTTTTGAGCGTCAACAAAAGCAAACAAAAACGCGCCAAAATGGTCGCGTGGCAACAGGCATTAGGATACGCCGAAAATGTTGCATAACAATACATCAGAAGGAAAAAAAAGAGGGGGAAACAGTGACGGAACAAAACATCAGAAGAAAAAAGAAGGAAAAAAGGAGAAAAAAGCTACAGGGAGAGAAAGGAAAGAAAAAGGGGAAAAGGGAAAAAGAAGAAGAAAAACAAAAGAAGAAAAAAAGAAAAACAAAGGAGAAAAAAAGAAATTGGCGAAAGAGAGAGATAGAGCGCGCGTGCAGAGGTAGTAGAAGGAGAGAGGGGAAGGGAAAGAGGAAGAGAAGGAAGGAGAAAGAAAAGAAAAGGACGGAGGAAAAACGAAATACCGACTCGGAAGTTGAAGAAAAGAAAGGAGAGAGAGAAGAGAGAGAAAAAAAAGGGCAAACAAAAGAGAAAAAGTGAAAAAGAAAGAGAAAAGAAGAAGAGAATGAAGCTAGAGAAAGAAGAAAGAAAAAAAGAAAAGAAAAGAAAATAGAAAAAAGAACATTAAGTGATAGGAAAAAAGGCGGAAAGAAACTCCGGGCTGGAGACAGCCAAGACGGTAGATCATGCGTTCTTTCTCACTTTTACGGGACTCGTCGTTATTGAAAGAACTGCGCACAACGCACATTTCAAAGTTCTGTATGTCATGGTTGGGGGAATTGAAGTGCGCAGCCAGGGTAAACCGTTCGTTTTGATACGAATTTATCTAAAATGTTCTGTGACACGATCAGCAAGGCGACGTTTAGTTTCTCCAATGTAGAGTTGGTGGCATCGCGTGCAGTGGATGGCATAGATGCAATCGTTCGTGGTACAGGAGAAACTTCCCCGGATGATCCATTGAGACTTGGGTCCTCGAATGGTTGTACTGACGTCGGTGACTCTGCATGTGTTGCACCTTGGTATGCCACACCTATGGGTACCACTCTGGATGAGATAGGAGTAGTGGGCAGACTGGAAAATACCAATGCTTGTCGTAGTGAGCAATCTTTGCGATAAGCTTTGAGAGGCGGCTCTTTGAAGATTTCTTCGGTAGCTGGGTCATCTCGCAAGAGGGAGAAGTTATCAGTGATGATATTGGCGACAAGTTGGTTGGTGGGGCGGTACGTGAGGACAAAGGGTACCCTTGGAGCGCTGGCAGTCATACGACGTTGCATAATAGCCTCAAGAGGTTGCTTGAGAAATATATTCCTGGCAGAGGTGATGATGCTCTCGGGATATCCCCTCTGCTTGAAGAAATAATTCATCTTATCAACCTGCCGGTGGAAGTCATCATCCTCACTGCATAGTCGACGGACACGTGTGAGTTGCGAGTACGGAATGGGCAGTTTACAAGCTGGTGGATGAGATGATCCATAATTCAAATAAGTATGCGAGTCGGTAGATTTGTAGTTGACAGACGTCTTGATGCCGGTGTCAGTCAGAGAGATGTCGATATCCAGGAACGACACGCACCTATTGGAGTTCTCATGGGTGAACTTAATGATGGATGGATGGGAAGAGTTGAATTTGTTGATGAAGTTGAGAAGGTCCTCCTCCGTCCCGGTGGCAATACCAAGGTAATCCCTCTACACCAACATGCCCCGTTCTGATGGGCTCACTGCTGTCCGCTTCTTCCTTGAAAAGCATCCTTCTCTCGACAGACCTGATAAT
>CM057166.1:24544649-24558233 GCA_029962745.1 Echinometra lucunter | reverse complement strand
AAATGGCATCTGATTAGGTTGCCATAAGCCCCTCGCACACTATACGCTGCGACTGCGCAAGATTTTGGAACAAATGGCATTTTGCATTAAATATGAAAGCTTAAACAAACAATACTTTCTTATTTGAGGTTTGGAATAAACTAGGAATTCTAAAACCACAGGTTAACTGCAAGCCTTTTGGTCGGAGTCCAGATCAAATCGGCTTTAAATCGCAGCCGATTGCAAGATTACTATGACGTGACGACGATGCGGATTGACTGCGCTTTTATTCCTACAAGGAGGCTTGCAATAGCCGGAATTTCAAATTAGTATTCATACGACTACTTAGGAACTTTGGTCAGTATGATTTTCGATGTTCAAAATATGTTCATATCAAACACTGTAACATTTTTTCCAAACTCGGATCGCAGACAGATCGTGCAGTTTGCGGTGGGCTTACGACGACACTGGCGAGGACCTAGCGTTGGTGCTGGTAACTTAACCAATGTTAACACAAGTATCAGCACCTACTTTTTTAGTATTTAGTTATTGTGTCGTTAGCATATCAGCAAGATTTATTATTTACAATCTTGATGATTATATTGTTATTTGGTGAATTTTGGGAAAATGATGCTCAATATATTCTTGATGGAAGAAGGAAAGGATAAAATTGGCAGCATAATGCTCATTTTTCACATCTGTATATTGAGATAATATAATTATAGATTGGTTATCACCGGCTATTTTCATGGGTTGTTTTTCACAGGTACTGTGGGTGGTTGGAAGACCTGTTTACCGTAGCTCAGAATGAAGCATTTCAACAATACCAAGAGATGCAAATGAAAGGATTCGACAAAGATTTTAAAATCTGAAATCAGAATTAATTAGATTTAGGGGAAGGAAGTGTTTTAAAGTACTGCATTATCTCCGTCGTCTTTTCAAAACTTTTCACTTAAACGATACTAAGAGGTGAAACTCGGTCCCACCTGTAAACTGTTTAGTAGCATGGCTGTCAAAGGGGGTGGGGGATGTTTGAGGGTGGGGGACACTAGGGGTACAGTAGGGGAAAAACACACCTGAATTGCCAATAGGGTATCCCCCCCCCCCCATCAAAAAATTAATAAACTGAGGACCCCCTTTTTTGTGCTTCTCAGCAAATTTTTGGGTATGATCCCCAACCAATAAAATCTTAAGTCGAGGACCTTTTTTTTTCTTTGCTTAATAGCAAATTTTAGACCGTGCCCCCCCCCCCCCCCACTATAATACAAACAGACTGACGCCATGTGTAGTAGCATTAGCCTTCACCATCTACCTTCAGAATACAGCATTCAGTCATACGTAGATAAGAAACTCATAGGATTTGACGGAGATTGGTATCCCTGAAACCAGAACAGTTCCAGTGCGATAGAAATATTGATGAAATTAAGTAAAGGAATGTTCAGGTTTCTTGAAGTGCTTACAAGGCCGGGGACAGAGAAATGATAGGATTGATGCCATGTTTTTAGGTCAGTGTTTATTTTCAAATTCAATCTGACATAAATGAGTATCATGAATAGAAATTCAAAGATTAGGTATTGAAAATTACTTTAAAAATAAAGATTAATAGAAATTCAAAGATACGTATTCAAAGATTGCGTATTATTCTTGCATGCATACTTGCATCATAAAATTTTGTGTAAAGTATTATTCTAATAGGGCGGCATTTACAATGTGATATAAAAATGCTTTTTTTATATTTGTATGAAATATCAATGCTTTAATTGTCTATTGATGTTGTATGTGTGAGTGGGGGGGGGGGGTGTAGAACCTTTGTGAAAAAAGAAATAGGCACGTGTATTTTTGCCATCGCAGAAGACTTGGCTTGCATGTTAGAAATCAGAAGTCTTTCTCGAAGGAAAAAAGATAATTAGGAAATTCAGGCAGTATTACAAATGATATATCAGGTTGAAAATGACGTATGAATACATATTTTTACCTTATTTTTCTTCAAATTTATGCACCTTCTTATATTACACATATGTACCATGAATGGTCAAAATCTATACATCAAGTTGAAAGTTAGTAAATAGGCCACGTATTCATTTTGAAAGCGGAAAATGGTAATATTTGTAGAGTTAGCTTACCTTTTCTACTGCTTTGAAATTATGTCAAATGTTTGCCGAATCATCTATATAAGTGTCATTATTATCAATCTAAGAGACGCCTGAAATAAAAGAGGTATATACCACTGATTGAGTGTTTAAAACTTATATCTTCACCTACAGACCAACTTCATGGAAAGAATGTTAGTGCAGGTTCATGGTTGTAAAGAATTACATGCAGGTGATATGCGTGTGGGGAAAAAGTGCACAAATCTGATAGGTTCTAAGACAACTACCCCTGAGCAATCACTCCCGGATAACTATCCCCGGACAATTACCCCCTGGAAAACAACCTCCCATGGATTACCACCACCCCCATCCCCACCCCCACTCCAGAGGACCACCCCGGAGCCCCCCCCCCTGGTAATCTACCACCTTAGCAAGGGGTTGTGGTTGTCGGAGGGAGGGGGGGGGGTAATTTCCGGGACGTAATTGTCCTTCGGTTGTAGTATTCCAAGGATAATTTCCTGGGGATGATTGCCCAGGGGTTATTGTCCGGACACGAATCTGATAAAATCTGCTACACTTGACAAAAAAAAGTGAAATTCCTGTTTCAATCCCTCTCATTGTGGAGAGCACAAGTACAGCTATTGTTATGTGGAAAGATAGAATAAATTCAGTCAAATGTGGTCTAATCCCCTCACCCCCTCCCCCCCCCCCAAAGGAAAACAAATGTTTACTAGACGTCGATAATTTCAAATAAATTTTCCTCAGCGTGTTCAGCTGATTTGAAGACAAAAGAAATTAGCCTAGCGAGTCTCGCGCGACCCGAGTGTTAGTGAAAGTCCTTGTAAGAGGTTTAATGACATGGAGTAATACTTTCATTGTCTGTATTTTCTGGCATATCTCATCAATAACCAAAGTGGGAACAAATACCAATTTTGTCAAGTCTTTTACAAATTTATCTTTGCTCACTCAAGCGTTGTAAAGTCTTATAAATTTTTCAAATGTAAATTTTTCGAGGCGCACTGTAGATTACTCATTGTGAAGGAAAAAAAATGGGTTTATAGACTATTGATGTTAGGCAGCTTTAATACGATCGGATTGCAAGGACTACCGATATCGGACTTTGCCTGAACTTTGCCAAGGTTAAATCCGATGGCTATACAGTACATTTGCGTAAGTTGATCTGTTGAGACCGCAGTATACACCGTAATTGCTTCACAGCAGTGGCACAATTCTTTAAGGTAAGACTGGTTTTTTCGTGTAAAATCTTATCAAATAATCTTGACAATGCTTGATTTTGATTTGATTTGATTTGAACTGATTTATTCGTTCATCCTTTTACTAGATCGAGGGCAGATGCCGTCAGCTAATGGCATGTCGGTCCCATGAATACACATTCCAGTGCATAGAGATCCTATACATATTGACCTCTGTGGTCCAGTGTCTCTTTTAAGTACGCTGACATATGAATTTATGTATATATTGATATATGAGGAGAGAATAAGAGAGGGAGGAAGAGGTTAAAAGGTAAAAGAGAATCGTAGAGAGAAGAAGTGGTACTCTGTATCATGATGTCGCGTAAAAGTTTAAAACAATTCATTTTCAACAGTGGAAATGAAAATGACCAGTTACTATCGTAGGGCCCTATGTAATTTGTTCGATTGTATAACAAAATAGCTAAATGATGTCACTTCCCTGCATGTATCGCACATGATTATATTTTACCTTGTAAAAAAAAGTCGTAAGATTGCCTGTCTCATCTGTAACCCTGTATTTCCATGAATAACACAAATAACGTACTGAATCCAAAAAATAAAAATTTGTAGTATACATGTATTTAGAGATCTGTTGCTGGGCTATGGCATGAGCGTCCTTGACGGTGTGTGCGCCTTCAAAGTTTTCACTATTGCATAGTAGTAGTAGTAGTAGTAGTAGTAGTGGTAGTAGTAGTAGTGGTAGTAGTAGTAGTAGTAGTAGTGGTAATAGTAGTAGTGGTAGTTAGTAGTAGTAGTAGTTGTGGTAGTAGTAGTGGTAGTAGTAGTAGTAGTAGTATAGTAGTAGTAGTAGTTAGTGGTAGTAGTAGTAGTGTAGTTTAGTAGTGGTAATAGTAGTAGTGGTAGTAGTAGGTTAGTAGTAGTAGTAGTAGTAGTAGTAGTAGTAGTGGTGGTGGTGGTAGGGTGGTGGTGTGGTGTGGTGTGGTGTAGTGGTAGTAGTAGTAGTAGTAGTTAGTAGTAGTAGTAGTAGTTCGTAGTATAGTAGTAGTGGTTTGGTGGTGGTGGTGGTGTAGTAGTAGTAGTAGTAGTAGTAGTAGTAGTAGTAGTAGTAGTAGTAGTAGTGGTAGTGGTAGTAGTAGTGGTGTAGTAGTAGTAGTAGTAGTAGTAGTAGTAGTAGTAGTAGTAGTAGTAGTAGTAGTAGTAGTAGTAGTATTTATAAACAACACATCACATAAGTGACAGCATAATATGAGTAATCATACTGCGTTAATAGTTCTGTATAAGTAAACATAAGAGGTATATGAATACATAATGAGAAATAGATATAAGAGAATTTAAACGTAAATGGACTGACAACGATAATGTAGCCACAAATCTACATAATGATTACATTAACATGATGTCACTCTAAATTTCTAGATTAGAAAATAATCTAAGTCGATGTCATTAGGGACAACTCCAAAAGTAGATTAAGAAATTTAAATAATCAATAAGACTTCTAATAAGATTTCTAAATCTATTAGATTTAAGCGAATTTGGAGTTGTCCCTGATTTAAGTCGAGAAATTAAGAATTGTATGCTTATAAAAAGGAACTGAAAGTCATGAAAGTTATCAAAGGGAGCCAAAGCAACAGAATTTTATTTGTTTTATTATTATTTCATGATAATTGTAAATAATTTAAAAAAAAAAACAAGTTTCTAAACGATACGCAAAAAGGGCCGGAAATAATGAAATCCTGAAGCAAATATGTGAATTTCGTATATTTTGTGAACACTTGCAGTTATACGAGCTCAAACCTTGAAAAACCTATTTCCTAATGCAATTTGCCCCTGCGAATCGGGGGCGCATTCATTCTTAAGGGTCGGGAATTCTCTTCCTTTGCTCCCCTTTTTCTTTCTCCCTTGAAGATTCTGCACCTCTTCGAGTACCCCCCCCCCCCCCATACTCCACTGGATTCACTTACTTTTTATATAATATATCCTCTTTTCACAGTGATAACAATGTGTTCATCAAATTAATTTTGGCAGTTTTTCGCAGCCGGAATTCCCCTTTTCTATCAATCTCTGATACTACACAATGTTTTCCTCAATACCAGGCTGACAGACTGCCATTCAGATCTTCTTCGTAGCTGTTATAGGTTGAAGAAGGCAACAAAATGGCCGATTCTAGCAACAACCCTAAGCCAATCGCATGGTGCCAATTCTCAAGAAGACGTTCAAATACGAGGGATTCCCTACATTCCTTTGTGACCCCTGATGATATGAAGGCCATTCGAAGCATGGAGGTCAGGGAAGATGAGCGTCATACTGACTTCTTATCCAAAATGCGGTAAATACGTACTGTATTTTACATTTTATTTCATATTTTCGTATTTCCTCAAAATAGTCCTCTGCCAGATCCCGACTAGTATCACATATTTTTATTCTGTTGCTTCTGAGGGAACGTGATTTTTCTCTCATGTCCTCTTCATGGGAGATTCTGGTATATTAGTCAAGGGTCTCTGGACTCTCTTAAGAGAGGTCCTAGGTACGAGCCTCACTGGCATGTAAAGGGGTGTAAAGGGGACCTAGCACTTGGTGGAGTGATAATAATTGCGGAGCCCCCAGGAAGAATAGAATTGATCTGATGAGGCTTACCTGGGTAACATAATCATCATTATTATTACATTATTGTCAGTTGTTGATGATGTATTATCATCACCATCATCTCGTCATTTCATCATCATCATCGTAGGTTGGACGTTTAATAGGGGGGGGGGGGGGGGCGCTTTTTATAATGCAGATTACATGTGGAATCGTCAGCGTGTTTTATGGTGGAGACTATTCTGCTATTGTATACTGTTATGCAGTTATGAAAGGTGCAGTCAGCTGTGTTGCCAGTAAAAACTTATTGGACGCCAGATGATATTGGCTTGCTTTGAAGATAGATCTGTAGAGGTATCAGGTATAGGTCGTTGATGAAGAAGATGAAACGCACTGGACCACTGACGCTGCCCAATGGAATGAATGCAAGATGATTTTAGCTAGGGTCGGAGATGAATTTTTCAGCACAGCCTGTTCCTCAAAAGTCACAGAAACAGATTAGTAAAACTACATGTAGTTTGTTAACCCATTCGTGACAGGAATTATTTAAAGCCTAATTTGATCAGCTTTTATTCTTCAAATTGGCAACACCAACATTTCTCTTTTATTGCTACATTTTTCGTATAAAACATCATGTATCTGAAATAATATAATTGACAGAATGTATGATGAGAAGTAATGAAGTTGCCAATTTGTAGGGAAAAACAGTAATGTTATAACATTTTCATCGCATTGCCAACTTAAGGATTTTAATGCTTATTTTCCTTTAAAAAAATTTCAGCATCAAGCACAAATATTGATGCAACAAAAATGGGCACAGTTTGTGTAGAATTTTTTGCTCTTCTGCTCATATATTTGGTATGATTTTTAGGGCTTTGCATCAAAAGATATCAGGCCAAAACCATTTAATGTGGACCTCTGTCATGAATGGGGTTAACCCGATACACATACGCCAATGAAGTAAGGATCCCATAATGGTAACAGCATTCCATATGGTACATGACTGAAAGATTAAAACAACGCTGTTGGATCCAGTCTATTTGTAAAACATAGTAGTAATTATCATCCCCCCCCCCCCAGTTGTTTTACCAATTTCCTTCCATCAGGTACACACTGGATGTTGGAGATAATATTGCTGGCAGAGAATTCAGGCATCCCTCTCACGAGCCAAGAACGCATGGCAAGAAAACAGACCGCCTTGCTAGAGCTTCCCATTTGGCATCAGAAAGTTGCGAAAGCCTACAATGTTCTCGCTGAGGCACCTTCCCCGAGACTGTATCTAACGCATCTTCCATTCAGTTTTTACCGGAACAAATCTGGGAGAAGAAGCCCAAGGTAACCAGGATATGCTTAATATATAAGTTTGTTTCCTGCCAATTTTTGTTACCCCTCTTCATTCGATTGCATCAATTTTCATTTTAATTTCGTCCGGAGAAGCTTACTGCGTTCAAATGCTATGGTAAATTTCGGCAAATTGTCATTCATATTCGTTTTGTTTTGTTCTTTGTTTGTTTGGTTGGGTTTTTGTTGTTGTTGTTGTTTTTTTGTTTTATATTTTTGACACTCAAAATTGAAAATGAAGCTTTCAGATTCGTCAGTTCGTCTCTGTCGCTAAGCGATTAATTCATGCTAGGATCAAATTCTTCATTTTTTCAAACAAAATCATTATTTTGCCATTTAAATTCATCAGCAAGATCAGGTGTTATATGGGCCTTTATCCTTTATAATTATGGAAGGTAAACCAGGGCCTCGTTACATATTAACTTTACACGCATGGTAACTTTGCCATTAATGGTAATTTTCATGGAATCCTTGAGTTTGATTGGCTGTTGAACAATTAATTTTTTGCTACTTTTCTCTGGAAATAGAAATGATTCCACAAAATGTGGCACGCGCTATCGTTAACAGTAATTATGTATTATCCGCCCAAACGCTGTTTCAAAATAAATACTAACATAGATAAACTGCTGTCTCTTGTTCAGCTACTGTGACCGACGAATGTGCAATGCAAAACAGGTGACAAAACACGAAGCCACTGGCGTAAATCCCGTATATACGCATACATGAACCAAGTTTGAAGTTGCATGATCCGTCAAAATAATGGTTGTTGAGTTATCGCGAGAACGAACCATTTTTATGTACATGATGACCTCTATGACCTTTGACCTTTGACCTTGAGACCCCAAAATCTAATCAGATCATTGTCCCTCGACTCCCTCCCATATGCATACATGAACCAAGTTTGAAGTTGATCCGTCAAATGGTTGTTGAGTTATCGCGAGAACGAACCATTTCTACGTACATAATGACCTCTATGACCTTTGACCTTTGACCTAGAGACCCCCAAATCTAAGCCGATCATTTTCCCTCCCATATTCATACACGAGCCAAGTTTGAAGTTGATCTGTTAAATGGTTATTAAGTTATCGCGAAAACGAAAACGGGACGGACGGACGGACGGACGGACGACCCGAAAACACAATGCCTCCGGCAACTACCTATGGTTGGCGGAGGCATGAAAATGAATAAAATGGTGGTGAAAATGGGCGGGAAAACTTATATTAACGGTATTCCAAAGTGCATTGTACTATGTAATGTAATGCCTTAGAAAAGGAAGGTAAATTCCATTAAATGCGGCTTTCGAGCTGCAAAGTGGTTTTGATAAATATCTTTTCAGTCAATTAAAGTGGAGGCCACGTATTGATTTACAAAGGTACAAGGTTATCAGCTAGGAATGGCGCACCCTCTCCCTCTCCCTTTCCTGTCGATTTGGGCCTAAACCCGTAAAAAGTCTAATATAGAGCTTGAAGCTATAAAGTGTCTGAGATAGGCCTATTTTCTATCAACCAACCTTCGAGAATACCACCTCTTACCGAATCCAAGTACTAGCGTTAACTACAAATAACACCAAAGCTTTCCTACATGCAAGTACAAATCCGATGTGACTAGGTTGTTTTCATTCTTACAAATATTATCAACATCAATCAACTAACAAACACTTCTTCATTATTAAGAATACAGGAAAAACACCTCCTTATCCGTTGGAAGAGATGTAGAAATACGAATCAATACAACAATCTAACTCCCCTCTAATTTAATCACCTTTTCCCATAATGACGAAGGGATTCCGGTGTGGTAAGTAATGTGGTTAGTGTCAACTTTCAGAGAACGCTAATGAAGCCCGATTCCCATTTTCTCTATTGTGCCTTGCTCACTGGCCCTCTGAAGTAAAGGCAAATAAAAAAGTCCCGCATTTCAGAATCCCAAATTCTGGTCACCCTATACTCATGCGCACTTCGTCATATTCTTTTGATTTAATTGATTTTCCTCATCTACTCTCTCTCTCTCTCTCTCTCTCTCTCCCTCTCTCTCTCTCTCTCTCTCTCTCTCTCTCTCTCTCTCTCTCTCTCTCTCTCTCTAGTCTACGTGACCTATAAACCTAGAACTTTTTTCCGTTGAAGTTTTGTTGTTGTTGTTAATGATGATTCTTTATGGTAGGTGTTCAAGATCAGTTAGTTTAGTTTTGTCGCCCAGGGGCTACCTTGAGCAATATGCATGCTTTGCATAGATAGGAAAGTGACCGCTGGTTTGCAAGGGTGCAGCCTACATTCAAAGAAAAAAAGGTGCAATTTTGCACCCGAATTGCTACATAGCAGCACCTTCCGGGGTGCAGTCTTGCACTGTACTGACAAGGGTGCAAATATGCACCCTTTTGTACTTGTTTGCACCCGAAAATGCCCATCTGCATCCTAAAAGGTGTAATTAGGTGTAGAAAGTTTTGCATCCAAAAGCGTGCAAATTTGCACCTTCCCTAAAGCGTACAACTCTGCACCATGAAGGGTTTAAATTGTAGCTCACTCACAATTAATGGTGCATAATGCATCCAGTGGTACAGTGGTACACTCTTAAGGAGCTCCCGGTGTATCATTTGAAGGGTGCAGAATTAAAATTTTTGTCAGTGTGTAAGACCTCATTTACACCGCGGACCCGGTCCCAGACTGGCCTGAGTCCGGCACAAAGCTAGGTGTACACTGGGTCCAAGACAGTTTACCTAAAGTGTGTGAAGGGATCTACGTACAGCATTAAACATGATATAATCATGGACCTCTATGATATAATGCAAATCTTTAAAGTGTTGTTTATCTTGTATAATGATCATGTGCTATGACGAGCGGGTGTGATAGGCGTATTACATGTCAGATAATGATTTTATTTTAGGGTAATGTTCGTTATTCCGAAGGTTCGTTTTTCCGAAGGTTCGTTTATTCCGAAGGTTCGTTATATCGAAGGTTCTTTTATAGTCCGAAGGACCGTAATTCCAAAGGTTCGATATATTCCGAAAATGAAATAAGGTTTGTTAGTCCGCAAATAACTAACGAACTAATGAACCTTATTTCATTCTCGGACTAACGAACCTTCGATATAACGAACCTTCGGAAAAAACGAACCTTCGGAAAAACGAACCTTCGGAAAAAACAAACCTTCGGAAAAACGAACCTTCGGAATAACGAACTGTAGACGCAAATCTTACAGTGTTGTTCATCTTGTATAATGATCCTGTGCTACGACGAGCGGGTGCGATAGGCGTATTACATTTCAGATAATGATGTATTTTAGATCTACTGACATTGCGGGGCATAGAATCTATATCTAATGTCCCCCCCACCAGCCCCCCCCCCCCCCCCCCTCCCCCGCCCAGCCCCCTTTTTTCAGTATGAGGTTTTTAGGTACTAAAATTAGGTCAAGTGAAAGTCAGAATAGTTTATAATTAGCACGATTTGATTTTAAATAGTTTAGTTGTCAATAATCAAACGTTTAAAAAAAATATGACCGCAAAGAAAATATCACGTATTGATTTAAAGGAGAATGAAACCTTGGGGAAATATCAATTTCAATGAAAAGAGAGGACAGAGAGAAGCAATTTTAATGGATCTTTTTTGAAAATTTTCCCAAGATTTCATTCCCCTTGAAACACCTTTCGGAATACAATCGAATCCATTCTTTGTGTCCTGATAATGAAATATATTATAACAGATAATCAGAAAAGATCATATGGCCCAGCATAATCATAATTATTAAACCTTGACCTGACTACACTTCCTCGTTGGTCGCTTCGATTCTAATGTGAAAACAGAACGCTGTCAGAGGAATATGACTCCACCAACGCGTCATAAACGGGTTATACGGGCCTACAAAAAACATCATTAACTTTATTACCTGTAACACCACATGTGACTGTTAATGACCAGAAATTCAAAAATAGTAAATGGATTTTGCACAACCCAAACCAATCCCTACATTTATCATGTTTATAGGCATATATCGAAATTGGGCATAATCTAAAATGGTTCACAATTCATCGTCATTGTCACCTTATATTCTGAACTTGACTTGACTTGGTATCTTAAAAAAGCAGCCAGCAACTGGGAAAACATGGGGAAAACGAATTTGCAAAAGGCTTGTTTACTTGTACACTATAATCCGTCCGTTATGCGAGCCCGTCGGACTAATGCGATAAAAGTTAGGACAGCACGAAGTTTACCGAACTCAACCTAGTTAAACACTTCGGGTTCTCACATTTCTCAACAACTCAAGTGTTTAGACTCTTAACAGGTCTCATCGTGTTCACTCGAAGAAACGTCTTGTATAATGCTCCAACATTTCAAAATACAAAATATAGTTTACTTCTGGTTTGTTAGTCTAGCCATTAAACTCCATTGCCTTTCCCCGACACGTCGTCGCCGCGGATTACGTAACACCCCTTAGGCTCTCCCAGGGAGCTGGCCATGTAATTGTTTTTCCATGTGACTAGCTGTTTATTAGCTTTTTCACTGCGCGAAATTTGAAACACGTACGGCAATAAATCACAGTTGTTTAGAATGGATAATCCCTTTTCTTGAAACTCGAGCGGCCGACTGCATTCCCCCTCTCTCATCCGAGATCACCCTGCCTTTCCCCATGATTTCTCAGTTTCTATTCCCTTTAAGAAATAATCTCAAAATGCGAAGATTAGACTAAACATGCATTCTACGCCCCCAAAAATCCCATTAGAAGAGATAGTTCACTATTACGGTGTAACCTCCGGTCGTATAAGATAAAGAGCACTTTGAGAGATTGGCAATATATTGCGTTACGTATGGATCTCTCCACAAATTTTGCGTAAACTATCTCAGGCAGCATAATCTGTAAACTATAGCGATCACTGTTATATTTATGCAGATTATGCAAATTGCTCAAGGTTGTCTCTTGGGCAACAAAGCTGAAATTGTTCGTGGACCATTTATTCGATCTTTTCTTTCGTTTCACTTTCTTGTATTATTTCAGTCACTCCTTTTTATTACCCAACCATTTCATAAAATCTGTGATCGAATATTCTTTTCTTTCACTTTTGTGCATTATTCATAATCAAATTTATGTTTTTCCGGGCCATAAACATAAATTCCTGATTATATATTATCCATAATCTTCTGTGATTTTTGCCCAACTGCATTAAAAAAATCTGTGATCGAATATTCCTTTGTTTAAGATTATTTAGCATTATTCACAATCATATTTATGTTTCCCCGGGCCATATCTTGATTATATATTATCCAGTTATTTCTGTCATTTCTTTCAGTTTTTCGCATCGATCATAAATGATTATTATGTCTTCTCAGACTTTAAATCTCTGTTCCGAAACGTAGCTTTTGGAATATTCTATCAGCTCACTGTTATTTTCAAATGTAAATGTATTTCTAAGTCAGCATGTTATATCATAATTGTTTTTATAATGATCTGTTTTCTACTTTTTATTATAAACTGAATGTAATTTAGCATTTGGGCTGCCATTTTCAGTTTGATTTTAACAGACCATCCTACTTCATGATTACCAATTAGAGAAAAAAACCTCCAACGGAAAGAACCTTTCTAGGTTACAATGATACAGATATAAGATTACCAAGCCGACTACCCTCTATCCTTTCCATGGCAATATACATCCGCACATATATTAGTCCCGTCGCTCGCATATTGTTTTTTGCTATGCCCCTAATGATGGTCAAGTGTGAAAAAAAAGTCCTCCTCCGTTTCAGCTCGGGTGATGGGGGGGGGGGGCGGTAAGTAGAAAAGATACCCGAACCATTTTGAGAGTTCAGTGAGTGAAAATACATACTGTCATGTATTCACTGTATTTTGATAATGTAACGTTGGTTGGTTGCTGTTTATTTTCCCTTACTGTTAAGATAGCATATGTAGGCCTATGCTTGTTAGTAAGCAACCAGGGGACCGACGGCTTTGAGCCCCTCCGAAAGACTTGGTAATGAGAATTAATACCTTACCAAAGGGCATTAGCGCATACACTTGGGTTCGAACCCGGGTACTCCCGGTTACGACACCACTGCTCTACCACTGAACCACAGCGCCCCCTCCTGTTAACTTATAAACGTAATTTGCTGGGTTTATTATATTTCACTTTTGTTTGATATGAATATGATTGCTCGGTGGACATTCTATTTTGTCAAGTAGTAAAGTTATTTGTTTCAAATTGCAGATTGTGTATGTAGCTCGCAACCCAAGAGACTGTCTGGTATCCTTCTATAATTTCCTGCAACCTGATCCTCAACCGTTCACCTGGAAAGAGGCATTTGATTATTTCCTCTCCGATGATAGTAAGTTTCGAGTGAATATGATCTGCCTGTAAAGATTCAGAAATATGGGGGGGGGGAGGGGGCATATATACCCCC
>CM057166.1:24514608-24544149 GCA_029962745.1 Echinometra lucunter | reverse complement strand
TGAAGATGGAACTGGTAAGAGGTAATAAGTTCGGTCGCTGATGAAGAGGATAAAACGCAATGGACCATTGATCGTGCCCTGTGGGATGCCAGATGATTTTGGCTAGGGTTGGAGATGAATTTTTCAGCACAGCCTCTTCACCAGATTACCAGTTCACTAGATTAGTAAAAACTAGTTTGTTAACCAGATGACAATACGCCTAACAGCATTCCATACGGTACTATCATTTCCATGACTGAAAGATACAAACAACGTTAAGAAAGTGATCCAGACTATTTGTAAAACATTATCATTTTGTTATTCAGTTAATATACCAATTTCCTTTCCATCAGGTACACATTGGATGCTGGAGATAATATTGCTGGCAGAGAATTCAGGCATCCCTCTCACGAGCCAAGAACGCTTCGAAAAAAGACAGACTTCCTTGCTAGAGCTTCCCATTTGGCATCAGAAAGGTGCGAAAGCCTACGATGTTCTCGCTGAGGCACCTTCTCCGAGACTGTATCTAACGCATCTTCCCATTCAATTTCTACCGGAACAAATCTGGGAGAAGAAGCCCAAGGTAGCATGTCTATAATATACTCATACATACGCTTAAGAGATGTGGAAACCCAGTGCAAGACCTGTAGTTCCTATATTTTCAATGTTTCCAATGAGAACCTATCATGTGGCCAAAAAGCCTCACGGTGGAGGGTGCCAATTAATCCGAGCTTAGTTTTGGCGGACTTCATTTCGAGACAAAATAGGAAATATTTCATGCTATAGGCTATTATATAAAATGACACCAAATCAAAAAACGAAAGGATGTAATTCATTTCCTGCCATGGCACGTACTGTCACATATTAGGAAGGAGCGGAATTTTTCCTTAATAATGTTATCAAATTTATGGCTTTGTTTTTCTCAGCGACAAACACATACATGCACATGGGCATGTTTGTACACAGGTACAAACCTTAAACATGTGTCCCATAGCTTAATGCTTTCTTCGGCTCTGATCCTAATGAAAGTAAAGTTTGTGATGAAATAAATCTCATCCGTTTCAGCTCAGTGGAGGTGGGAAGAGGGCATGGCAGGTCCGTAGCCATACGCACTACTCCACTGTGTTACTTTAAAATTTGAATAAGAAATAAAATGGGAAAACAGGACACCGGGAATTAAGGGCTCGCTCGCTTCACTTGCTCGTGTTTAGATATCTTATCCAATGTCGATGATAATTACTGTTCTTATGAAGGGGAATCGGTTTTTAATCTTGTGTCACTATCGTGAATATCTAATGTATGGTGGCCCTGAAGTACGCACGACAACAGGTCATGTGCGAAGTGAATTTCGCATCCCAGGTCCTGAATTTCGCATCGCGGTCGCGAACTTCACATCCCAGGTCACGAATTTCGCGACACGGGTCGTGAAATTCACTACCCGTGGCGCGAAATTCATGACCTGGAATGCAAAGTTCACGACCCGCTATTCGAAATTCAGGACCTGGGATGCGAAATTCACGTCGGACATGACCTGTTGTCGAGCGTACTTCAGGGCCACCATAATACTGTTCTTCTACTCATATAATGTTGGTTAATACCAGGCCTGGATATCACGCCAAGAAACCAAGCGGCAAGTTGACCTAAAATAGATACACGTTCAGTAGATAACGGCCAAGATTTAAAAAAAAAAACACGATCCATTTCTGTTCGCTCTCTCGTTATACTCTAGCTCGTAAAAGCTTGAAACAGGATGATTTTGTGCAGCAAGCAGCTTATTTCAGTGGTTGACAAATCTACAAAAAACATCTACTCTATTCCAGTGGCGAATCCAAATTTGTTATAGGTCTCCGACTTTGCTCCTTTGAAAAAACAGAATGGTTTCGGACGGCAAGCGAAGTAGCTAAACAGAGTCATATTCGGCACAAAGGTGATGGTATACAAATAATGAATGTTTATGAGTGCAATGGACAGAATATTTCATGAGGTGAAAGATGAAATGATCCATTCAACGAGGCGCAGCCGAGTTGAATTGATCAAAAATTTCATCTTTTACCGAATGAAATATTCTGTCCATTGCACTCATAAACATTCATTATTTGTTTTATATGACACCTAAAAATAGATCAAATCACAATAAATCAATAGCGCTATACGCTAGCACGCTGTTCGTGGTGCACACTGCAAACTATGGTGGCCCTGAAGTACGCTCGATAACAGGTCATGTGCGACGTGAATTTTGCGACCTAGTCGCGAAATTTCGTGAAATTCATGACCCGGGACCCGAAATTCGTGACCCGAGACGCGAACTTTGCGACAAGGGTTCAATTCAATTCAATTCATCTTGACTCTGCCGTATATCAAAAGATAGCGAAGAAGAAGAACTGCATGAAGTCAGACTTCCATCACCATGTGTTGACAGCTGACACAAAGTCACACACGTGCACGTGCTCATCGTAGTCCTACACATATTATGTTGATCGGTTAACATCCTTCGCACTCGCACCGCTCAGCCATGTACAAAAAATCACGAATTAGGTCGTGAAATGTGCGACCTAAGTCGCGAAGTTCGCAACCCAAAGTCATGAAATTCACAACCCAAAATCACGAATTTCGCGACTACAGGGCGTGAACTTTGCAACCCTTGTCGCAAAGTTCGCGTCTCGGGTCACGAATTTCGGGTCCCGGGTCATGAATTTTCACGTCTTGGGGTCACGAAATTGGGGACCCAAATCGCGAATTTCGCGACTAGTCGCGAAATTCGCTTCGCACATGACCTGTTATCGAGCGTACTTCAGGGGCACCATAGCAAACGCAAGCGTTTTACGTACGTAGTGTGCCGGGCTCTCGGCGTTCTTGTAATGGAGCAAATCGTATGGATCCAAGATTGCACGGTAAATGGAGCCACAATTGCACGATTGATGACGTCATAGTGCAATGGGACAAATTATCAATGTCAAACAACCAATCAAATGACAGAGATCTATTAAGGTGTTATATGAAATATAATATCATTGAAATATCTAATGGCTTTATAGTGCACTTTGATGACGAAATAACACTTCTGCCATGAAAAAGAGCATATTTTGCCTCGCTCGCCACGCTCACTGGTGTAATATTAATGGTTTAGGAAAGTAATCGAATTTGGCAAATATTCTCTTCTCTCATAAACAGAAATTTGCAATTTTTTGCTCGCTCGCTTCGCTCGCTCGCAGAATTAAAAAACAGGGTGGTTGAAAATATTTTGAGGTTACTGGGTTTTGGGGACGTATCCGCTGTCCCCCCCCCCCCCCGATTGATGCCCCTGCCTATCTGTCAATCAGTAAAACTATCTGCTTTCAATTGCAGATTGTGTATGTAGCCCGCAACCCTAGAGACTGTCTGGTATCCTTCTACAATTTTATGCAACCTGATCCTCAAGCATTCACCTGGAAAGAGAGTTTTGATCATTTCCTCTCCGATAATGGTAAGTTTCGAATGAATATAATCTTCCTGTAAATATTCAGGATTTGCCAAAAACGGAAGGAACAAAATTACGGATGAAATGGAGTAGGGGTGGGGGGACACAGAAGTGCATGCCAGGGGTGTTTCCTTTGTCATGACAACTGAATTTCAATAAGATATTGAGATAGCTTCTACCACCCCTGCTCACTCCTTAAAGGAGAATGCAATCCAGGCATCAGTGTGCTCTTAGTGAATAAAGATGACCAAGAAGAGTAAACAGTGAAAGTTTGAGCAAAATCGGACAATCTGTTCAAGAGTTATGAATTTTGAAAGTTTCAGTAAATCCCTATTATGGGATCCTTGAGTTGGCAACTTTGCCAGCATCTGTGATGTCATCGTGGACAACTCTCCATTCATTTTGTACATGATATTTCATAAAAAATGATTCATATGAAATTTCAAGTCAGGAATCAACATAATTCTTCCCAAAATGCTCGCAGAATTGATGTAGCCAGGTTATACTCAAGCAATAAATCTAAAGAATTTTTATATTTCTTAAAAATGAAGAAAATGTTAAATTCTGTGTACAAAATGAATGGAGAGTTGTCCACGATGACATCACAGATGCTGGCAAAGTTGCCAATTCAATGATCCCCATAATAAGGATCTACTTAGACTTCCAAAGTTCATAAATCTTGAACAGATTGTCCGATTTTGCTCAAACTTTCACTGTTTACTCTTCTTGTTCTTCTTGATTCACTGGAAGCACACTGATGTCTTGGTTGCATTCTCCTTTAAGCCAAACAGAGGCTTCATTGCTATTCAGAAGGGGATTATCAAAGGAAAGCAGGAGTGGATGCAAGGAGCTGAAAATTAAAGCCCATATGAAGAGTTTGAATGCCAAAACCAATCTTTGTTATGCCTTTCGTTTGTTTAATATGCAACGTGAGGAGGAAAAAAAATCATAGAGTCATATAGTCTTGCTAGTTGGTCTATCTTGCTATTTTTCATTTCAAAGTAAAGAAATCTGATAGAAAGAGGGTTACCAAATCTGTAAATAACCTGTTTATGTGTTTATTTGTTTGTTTGATTGATTGATTTTATTTCTGCGTTCAAAAATGATATACAATACAAATATTTTTACATAGGTAATACATAAAAGATCAGTAACAATACAGTCGTAATATGAAGAATTAAACAAATATAAAACAAAATATTATACTTTTCATTAAACAGAATATGCAATTCAAAGAACGCAGGAGACCGCCATCGTGAGCAGTTAGACTTGATATTAATGGCGGCCTCGTAAAGTAAGTTTCGTGACATAAATCGCTCAGTACTGATCAAGCGGGTGCTATGCAAGTGCGGGTGCAGGTGCAGTAGACAGCAGTTGAGTAAAAGAAAAGGGATTAATCGCGATTTGATAATTATGTGAGTAATATAGTTTACTAACTTGGAGTGTGGGATGCATATTAAAGATTCTGTGACATTTCTTTTAAGAGTAGCTTTCAAGGAGTATATGGTTGAACATGATTTAATATTGTCTGCAAAATTGTTCCAAATGTTTTGATTTGATTTGATTGATTTGATTTATTTATTTTCTTCTGCATTGATTTATGTACAAATTTTTCAGATAACATACATAAAATAAAATACAAAAGAATTTTTACAATGAATCATAACACAAAGTAACTGTAATAATCATTTACGAAACAAACGATAAATTGTCAATTCTTTTTTGTTTGTAATTCAGTTAAACATAAGATTTAATTAAAAATAAGATTATTTGCAGAAGAAGGACTGCCATTATAAGCAATGTGCTTGAAAATATGGCAGCCCCAAATATTATGAAATAGATAACCATATCAAATAAGCAGAATGGAAAAAATAACTAAATCCTGTATTAAGAGGATAATGACGATGATGATGATGATGAAAATGATGATGATGATGATGATGATGAAGATGATGATGCTGATCATGATATCGGTAATGACTAAAATGGTAGAAAGGATGATACTGTGAAAAAGACTGAGGAGCTAACACAGAAATTTTACCGTGAATATTCTGATAGCAACATAGTCTTAACTTTCGCTTTAAATGAGTAGAGTGAACAAGAGGATTTGATACATTCTGGGAGAGGATTCCATAGGTCTGGGCCATGGTGTCTTACGGATCTATAGGCAATAAGTAACTTAGGGTTAACTACATGAAGATTAGAGGAATTTCGAGTAGGGTAGGGGTGATTAGTTTTATTTAAAGTATAAAATTTTTGAAATGAAAGAGGGAGCATGTTATTCAAATACTTAAATATAAACAACAGACTTTGTAATGAATAAATGTCGAATACGGTTAGAGTTTTCAGTTGGTAAAATATTGGTCTTGTGTGAGATAAATATTGTGAACCGGTACAAATGCGAAGGGCTTTCTTTTGCAATAAGTTAATGGAGTTGAGTTTTGTTTTGTTGCTGCTGGCCCATACTAAGTTGCAATATGTTATATACGGTCATATCAATGAATTATAGAGCATGGTGAGCGTTTTGCAAGGGATAAGTTTCTTTATTTTATAAAGTATACCAACATTCCTAGAGACTGAGGTAGTTATATAACGTATATGTTCATTCCAGTTTAAATTTTCATCGATGATAACACCCAAAAATTTTGTTTGTCGTTTTCTTTCGAGGGGTACATTACCTATAAGTATGTCATAAGGAAAGTCATTAGCACGAGAGTTTACGTGCTTGAAATACATGAAATTTGTTTTATCAATATTAAGGGCCAATTTATTGCATTTAAACCACAAAGATAATTTTGGTAACTCATTATTCAGTGTATTTACTAAGGTATTTAAATCATGATGTGAACAGAAGATGTTGGTGTCATCTGCAAATGACATGAATGATAAGAGAGGCGTTGTATTGGTCAAATCATTGAAATATAATAGAAATAGTAATGGGCCTAATATTGACCCTTGTGGAACACCGCATTTGATTGATAGGAAATTTGAAGAAACATTATTATACACTACATATTGTTGTCTGTTAGATAAATAGCTCTCAAACCATGGGAGGGCAACTCCACGAATTCCGTAAGAGTGAAGTTTTTAAAGTAAAATCTGGTGGTCGAGCGTATCGAAGACTTTTGATAAGTCCATAAATACTCCTATTACATGTTCTTTATGGCCATGGCATTTGTTATTTTATCATATAATTGTACTAAAGCTAGGTCTGTTGAATGACTTTTTCTGAAACTATACTGATTTATATTTAGGAAAGGAAATGTATCCAAAAACTTATACAGCCTTTTGTAAATTATCTTTTCGAGGATTTTTGATATGCTGGGAAGAATGGATATTGGCCTGTAATTACTTATTTCGTGAGGATTGTCTTTTTTAAAAACAGAACAGACCTTTGCCATTTTTAAGGACTCCGGACATTTTCCGGTGTTGATTGATAGATTAAAAATATAAGTTAGAGGGGATGCAATGAAATGTATAATTTGTTTAAGGGGGAAAGTACTAATTCTGTCATGACCCTCTGATTTACTTGATTTGATATTTTTTGTTATTTCTATATTTCAGTGGGATTAGTTGAGTTAAAGAACAATGAAGAACTTGCAAGTTCACGAAGAAATTTAGTAAAATTTTCGTTCGGCTTATTAAGTTTATTTGCTAGATTAGGTCCTATGTTAACAAAAAAAAAAAGTGTTGAAGGTATGAGCTATATCTTCAGACTTAATAACTGTGTTGTCCATTGTAAAATTATCATCAGGTGATTTTTTTTTCTTTTCTTGCCAATCAAGTCATTTATAACCTCCCATGTAGATTTCATATTAGATTTCACCTTGTTAAGTTTATCGCAATTGTACATTTTACGAGAAGTTCGAATGATATTAGTTAATTTGTTTCGGTATGTTTTTATTTGTTTTTGTTATGAATAGTAGAGTTTGTCAAATAAGCCTTACAAAGTTTATTCCTTGTGTGTATAGATCGTAATATAGCTTTTGTTATCCATGGCATTTTACGTTGTTTATTCTTCTTGTTAGCAGATACCAGAGGGATATTTTGTTCATAGTACATCTGTAATTTTGTATGAAAATTTCCGTATGCAATATTTGCGTCTGACTCACTATAAATATCCAACCATTCTTCTGTCGCTAAATCACTTTTGAGGGATTCAATATTTTGGGGTGTTTCTTTCCTGTACATGCTAGAATTGGCTGACCTTTTCATTGAAATGTCATTATCACATATTATAAAAATTGGCAAATGGTCAGATATATCGAAATATAGTAATCCACTAATTATGTCTTTGTCGAAGATATTAGAGAAATTATTATCTATAAGGGTTGAAGACTGATCATCAAGCCTTGTTGGTTTATTTATAAGTGGGTAACAACTATAAGAATAAGTAATATGAAGAAGTGTATCATGATAGCTACTTTAGCACTCGGTCGCAGAAACCACTTTTTTACCTCCATGCAGAAACTTGCATGTTTATGTTTTCCCTACGCCATCTTTTAAGACTCTAACATTTTTGTATAATCTAAGGCCTATACATATATAAGCCACTCAGGAAGGTAATATTTTAATGATGGTTCATATTCTTTCTTTTGTAGTGGCATATGGCTCGATATGGGAACATCAGTACGGCTTTTGGAAACATCGCAATGACGACAACTTTCTCTATGTTAACTTTGAGGACATGAAAAGGGTGATTTTTTTTTATTTTGGTTTTTGTGTACTTTCAATACTGCTGTGTCTATCCTATCCACATGGTGATTTTACTGGTGTCCAAATGTCCTCTTATTTCAAGAATATCTTCATCCCCCCCCCCTTCCTTCTATTTTACTGTCTTCGCCACGTTTGATCTTATCTCTCTCTATCTCTCTCTCCCTCTCTCTCTCGCTTTCTTTCTCTCTCGCTCTCTTTCCTTTCACTCTCCCTCTTTATTTCTCTTTCTCTCACACTATCCTCCTCCTTTTTCTCTTTCTCTCCCTCTCCCTTCCTGCTTCTCTCCCTTCCCCCTACTCTCTGCCATTTTGGTCTTTCCTGCCTATATGCCAGAGTTGCATTGGAAACTCGGCTTTGAGCAGAGAAGAAGCACAAGTTTCTAGTGCACCTCCAGTCCATATAGCAGTCTGTACAAGCCTAATGACCAGATGAATGCCAATAGAACGCTTGTTCTCGAGTGCTGGAGCGGCGCCAAGCAAATTTGTGTCTATTTCTAGGAGAATTTGTTCACTGCTTACTGCAGCGTGAACTTTTAACATTGAATTGAGCTATAGGCACTGGCGTAGCTAAGGGGGCATAAGGGGGCCATACCCCCCCCCCCCCCGCGCTGACCGGCGAGCAAAAAAAAAAAAAAACAACTTTCAGCGAGTCATAATTTGTAAGTTACCCCTAATACTGAAATTAAGTGTGCAGAAAATGCCATTTTCATACAAGAATTTTAAAAAATCACCCTACCATGGGAGGGGATTCCCTCTCCCACACCCTCCCCCGCTCGGTCGCTTCGTTCCCTCACCTTGGCCATCCCCCCCCCCTCTCATAATTTACCCCCAATACTGAATTTTAGTGTGCAGAAAATGTCATTTTCATGCACGAAATTTCAAAAATTTCCCTACCAGGGGGGGGGGGGGGTCCCCCGCTCCGTCGCTTCGCTCCCTCGCCTTGACTTCCCAGGGTGAAAATTCCTGGCTACGCCAGTGGCTATAGGGGGCTGCAATCTACAAGCACAGCTTTTCAGCACTCCCATCCATTACCAACCTTCTTCTTAGGCATGTTGTACACTGTGAACTATTTACATTTACGATTCTATTGTTAAGTTTCGTTGTTTAACTTTGTACAATGCATCCTATGTGTTCTGTTTATATAATGTTGGAAATGGAAATACAAACGAAATGAAATGAAATACGGTTGGCGTCATGCAGAGCCCGGTGAATAGACGTACCATGTGAGTTTAGTGAATACGAGGCGTCCTTTCGATTGCGTTTTATTAGGTGCCCTAATAGAACCACTGAAAGAAATTCATTTAAACGCCAGTAATTTAAAGTTTTGTTTGCAGTTGCTCAATTTTGTAGCCACATTTTTAAGAAGTCACTGTCGTATTAAAGGCTCACCGGATTCCACACATGTCACTGATACCGTTCTCAGGGGACCGGGGGGGGGGGTGTTTCATAAAGCTGTTCGTAAAGTTACGAATGACTTTACGAACGACTGGAATATGTCTAGCCAAATGGGATACCCAAAGTTTTTCCTGACGCTTTAACAAAGCGTGACTGCATTTCACATAATCTCGATTAAATTTTTGTAAAAACAATATACTTCGCAATAGAAAAAGTTTGTAAACAATAGTAATGTTGATCTATGTCTGCATATTTCACCTTTAGCTGATGCGATTTATTATGATTAAGAATCCCATTTAGTAAGCCTGCCATATTCGAGTCGTTCTTAAAGTCGTTCGTTCTTTTACGAACAGCTTTATGAAACACCCCCCCCCCCCTTCCCCTATAAGACGCAATTGCGGGGCGCAGGCAATATAACAGATGGCACAAGTTGACATTTCGACAAAAATTACCAGCTCTTCCTGTTGTGGTTCATGTAGGACCCGGTTGGAAACGTCAAGAGGGTAGCTGCTCACCTAGGCTACAATCTCTCGGCCGAACAGGTTGCTGAGGTAACGCGACTTTCCTCCATTGCAGAGATGAAGGCGACCTACGCCAAAATAGAAGAGGATCTTGGAGAGATCGGGAAGTATTTTACACGAGCTGGTGGCATTCTACCATTCCTTCACAAAGGTAAGCCCAGAGAGGATCCAGTGGGTGCTAGCTAGTGCACTCCCTGCTCGTAATTTTTCACAGACTCGAAGGCGCCCTCTGGGGCCTTATACATGCAGAGTCCAGGGAATCAGTATTGGGAAAGGAAAAATCATAAAATCGATGGCATACAGGAGCTTAATGTTTGGGCGCAATCTGCGACATACGCAATCTTGATAAATACCACAGGAGCAAGGATAAATAGAAGTGAATGGCCACAATCTTTGGTACGTATTCAGGGTTTTGACAGGGATAGACGACAATGGTACCGATCTTTTGGTAGATAGTTCCAGCGCTGGCCATTGGGTAAATGGCATCTGATTAGGTTGCCATAAGCCCATTGCACACTATACGCTGGGACTGCGCCAGATTTTGGAACAAATGGCATTTTGCATTAAATATGAAAGCTTAAACAAACAAAGCTTTGTTATTTGAGGTTTGGAATAAACGAGGATTTCTAAAACCACAGGTTAACTGCAAGCCTTTTGGTCGGAGTACAGATCAGATCGGCTTTAAATCGCAGCCGATTGCAAGATTACTTTGACGTGACGACGATGCGGAATTGACTGCGCTTTTATTCCTACAAAGAGGCTTGCAATAGCGCGGAATTTCAAATTTAGTATTAATACGACTACTAGTACTTAGAACTTTGGTCAGTATGATTTTCGATGTTCAAAATGTGTTCATATCAAACACTGTAACATTTGTTTCCAAACTCGGATCGCAGACAGATCGTGCAGTTTGCGGTGGGCTTAAGATGACACTAGCGAGGACCTAGCGTTGGTGCTGGTAACTTAACACAAGTATCAGCACCTACTTGTTTAGTTTAATTTAATTATTGATGTCGTTAGCATATCAGCAAGATTTATTTTACAATTTTGATGATTATCTTGTTATTTGGTGAATTTTGGGAAAATGATGCTTAATATATTTTTTGATGGAAGAAGGAAAGGATAAAATTGGCAGCATAATGCTCATTTTTCACATCTGTATATTGAGATAATATAATTATAGATTGCTTATCACCGGCTATTTGCATTGTTGTTTTTCACAGGTACTGTGGGTGGTTGGAAGACCCTGTTCACCGTAGCTCAGAATGAAACATTTCAACAATACCAAGAGATGCAAATGAAAGGATTCGACAAAGATTTTAAAATCTGAAATCAGAATTAATTAAATTTAGGGGAAGGGAGTGTTTTAAAGTACTGCATTATCTCCGTCGTCTTTTCAAAACTTTTCACTTTAACGATACTAAGAGGTGAAACTCGGTCTCACCTGTAAACTGTTTAGTAGCATGGCTGTCAAAGGGGGTGGGGGATGTTTGAGGGTGGGGGACACAGTAGGGGTACAGTAGGGGAAAAACACACCTGAAAAGGCCAATAGGGTATGCTCTCCTCCCCCCCCCCCTCCCATTAAAAAATTAATAAGCTGAGGACCCTTTTTTTTTTTTTTTTTTTTTGCTTCTCAGCAAATTTTTGGGTATGATCCCCAACCAATAAAATCTTAAGTCGAGGACCTTTTTTTTTCTTTTGCTTAATAGCAAATTTTAGACCGTGCCCCCCCCCCCACTATAATACAAAACATACTGACGCCCATGTGTAGTAGCATTAGCCTTCACCATCTTACCTTCAGAATACAGCATTCAGTCATACGTAGATAAGAAACTCATAGGATTTGACGGAGATTGGTATCCCTGAAACCAGAACAGTTCCAGTGCGACAGAAATATTGATGAAATGAAGTAAAGGAATATTCAGGTTTCTTGAAGTGCTTACAAGGCCGGGGACAGAGAAATGATAGGATTGATGCCATGTTTTTAGGTCAGTGTTTATTTTCAAATTCAATATGACATAAATGAGTATCATGAATAGAAATTCAAAGATTACGTATTAAAAATTACTTTAAAAATTAAAGATTAATAGAAATTCAAAGATTGCGTATTATTCTTGCATGAATACTTGCATCATAAAATTTTGTGTAAAGTATTATTCTAATAGGGCGGCATTTACAATGTGATATAAAAATGCTTTTTTTTATATTTGTATGAAATATCAATGCTTTAATTGTCTATTGATGTTGTATGTGTGTGTGTGTGTGGGGGGGGGGTGTAGAATCTTTGTGAAAAAAAAGGAATAGGCACGTGTTATTTTGGCATCACAGAAGACTTGGCTTGCATGTTTAGAAATCCGAAGTCTTTCTCGAAGGAAAAAAAGATAATCAGGAAATTCAGGTAGTATTACAAATGATATATCAGGCTGAAAAGGACGTATGAATACATATTTTTTACCTTATTTTTCTTCAAATTTATGCACCTTCTTATATTACACATATGTACCATGAATGGTCAAAATCTATATCAATTTTGAAAGCGGAAAATGGTAATACTTGTAGAGTTAGCTTATGTTATGTCAAATGTTTTCCGAATCATCTGTATAAGTGTCATTATTATCAATCTAACAGACGCCTGAAATAAATTTTTACAAAAGAGGTATATACCACTGATTGAGTGTTTAAAACTTATATCTTCACCTACAGACCAACTTCATGGAAAAAATGTTAGTGCAGGTTCATGGTTGTAAAGAATTACATGCAGGTGATATGCGTGTGGGGAAAAAGTGCACAAATCTGATAGGTTCTAAGACAACTACCCCTGAGCAATCACTCCCGGATAACTATCCCCGGACAATTACCCCCTGGAAAACAACCTCCCATGGATTACCACCACCCCCATCCCCCACCCCCACTCCAGAGGACCACCCCCGGAGCCCCCCCCCCCCGGTAATCTACCACCATTGCAAGGGGTTAATTGTCCCCGGGGGTGGTTGTCGGCCGGGAGGGGGGGGGGTAATTTTCCGGGACGTAATTGTCCTTCGGTTGTAGTATTCCAAGGATAATTTTCCTGGGGATGATTGCCCAGGGGTTATTGTCCGGACACGAATCTGATAAAATCTGCTACACTTGACAAAAAAAGGTGAATTCCTGTTTCAATCCCTCTCCCATTGTGGAGAGCACAAGTACAGCTATTGTTATGTGGAAAGATAGAATAAATTCAGTCAAATGTGGTCTAATCCCCTCACCCCCTCCCCCCCCCTCCCAAAGGAAAACAAATGTTTACTAGACGTCGATAATTTCAAATAAATTTTCCTCAGCGTGTTCAGCTGATTTGAAGACAAAATTAGCCTAGCGAGTCTCGCGCGACCCGAGTGTTAGTGAAAGTCCTTGTAAGAGGTTTAATGACATGGAGTAATATCTTCATTGTCTGTATTTTCTGGCATATCTCATCAATAACCAAAGTGGGAACAAATACCAATTCTTGTCAAGTCTTTTACAAAATTAATCTTTGCTCACTCAAGCGTTGTAAAGTCTTACAAATTTTCCAAATGTAAATTTTTCGAGGCGCACTGTAGATTACTGCCGATGGCTCATTGTGAAGGGAAAAAAAATGGGTTTTATAGACTATTGATATTAGGCAGCTTTAATACGATCGGATTGCAAGGACTACCGATATCGGACTTTGCTCCTGAACTTTGCCAAGGTTAAATCCGATGGCTATACAGTTACATTTGCGTAAGTTGATCTGTTGAGACCGCAGTATACACCGTAATTGCTTCACAGCAGTGGCACAATTCTTTAAGGTAAGACTGGTTTCTTTTCGTGTAAATATCTTATCAAATAATCTTGACAATGCTTGATTTTGATTTGATTTTGATTTGAACTGATTTATTCGTTCATCCTTTTACTAGATCGAGGGCAGATGCCGTCAGCTAATGGCATGTCGGTCCCATGAATACACATTCCAGTGCATAGAGATCCTATACATATTGACCTCTGTGGTCCAGTGTCTCTTTTAAGTACGCTGACATATGAATTTATGTATATATTGATATATGAGGAGAGAATAAGAGAGGGAGGAAGAGGTAAAAGGTAAAAGAGAATCGTAGAGAGAAGAAGTGGTACTCTGTATCATGATGTCGCGTAAAAGTTTTAACAAATTCATTTTCAACAGTGGAAATGAAAATGACCAGTTACTATCGTAGGGCCCTTTATGTAATTTGTTCGTTTGTATAACAAAATAGCTAAATGATGTCACTTCCCTGCATGTATCGCACATGATTATATTCTGCCTTTGAAAAAAAGTCTTAAGATTTGCCTGTTTCATCTGTAAGCCTGTATTTCCATGAATAGCACAAATAAACGTTACTAAATCCAACTTAAAATCTAATTTGTATGCATGCATACATTTTAATCAGGCGCGGATCCGGGGGGGGGGGGAAGAGGCCGAGCGGGCCTTGCCCCCCCCCCCCCCGACACAAAACCTGTGTTTTACAACCCATTTTTGACCGTTTTGGGTACCTCGGGCCCCCCCCCCCCCCGAAAAATAAAGGGGGAAAAAAAAAAGAAGAAGAACGCCGAAATGGCAAGTGTATTATACATTATTTTTTGTTGTTGTTGTTGTCACTACATTTAGATTTTAAAAAAATAATTATGCTAGTTTACAAAAAACATTTCCATGGCCATCAGTCCCCCCCCCCTCATCAAATCCTGGATCCGCGGCTGATTTTAATTACTTTGTAATCACCCCTTTTAAAAAATAATTTTGTAGTATACATGTATTTAAGAGATCTGTTGCTGGGTTAGTGGCATGAGCGTCCTTTGACGGTGTGTGCGCCTTCAAAGTTTTCACTATTGCATAGTAGTGGTAGTAGTAGTAGTAGTAGTAGTAGTAGTAGTAGTAGTAGTAGTAGTAGTAGTAGTAGTGGTAATAGTAGTAGTAGTAGTAGTAGTAGTAGTAGTAGTAGTAGTAGTGGTGGTAGTAGTAGTGGTAATAGTAGTAGTAGTAGTAGTAGTAGTAGTAGTAGTAGTAGTAGTAGTAGTAGTAGTAGTGGTGGTAGTAGTAGTGGTAATAGTAGTAGTAGTAGTAGTAGTAGTAGTAGTAGTAGTAGTAGTAGTAGTAGTAGTAGTGGTAGTAGTAGTGGTAGTAGTAGTAGTAGTAGTAGTAGTAGTAGTAGTAGTAGTAGTAGTGGTAGTAGTAGTGGTAGTAGTAGTAGTAGTAGTGGTAGTAGTAGTAGTAGTAGTAGTAGTGGTAGTAGTAGTAGTAGTAGTAGTAGTGGTAGCGGTAGTAGTAGTGGTAGTAGTAGTAGTAGTAGTATTAGTAGTAGTAGTAGTAGTAGTAGTAGTAGTAGTAGTAGTAGTAGTAGTATTTACAAACAACACATCACATAAGTGACAGCATAATATGAGTAATCATACTTCGTTAATAGTTCTGTATAAGTAAACATAAGAGGTATATGAATACATAATGAGAAATAGATATAAGAGAATTTAAACGTAAATGGACTGACAACGATAATGTAGCCACAAATCTACATAATGATTACATTAACATGATGTCACTCTAAATTTCTTAGATTAGAAAATAATCTAAGTCGATTGTAATTAGGGACAACTCCAAAAGTAGATTAAGAAATTTAAATAATCAATAAGACTTCTAATAAGATTTCTAAATCTATTAGATTTTAAGCGAATTTTGGAGTTGTCCCTGATTTAAGTCGAAGAAATTAAGAATTGTATGCTTATAAAAAAGGAACTGAAAGTCATGAAAGTTATCAAAGGGAGCAAAGCAACAGAATTTTATTTTGTGAACACTCGCAGTTATACGAGCTCAAAACCTTGAAAAACCTATTTCTAATGCAATTTGCCCTGCGAATCGGGGGCGCGTTCATTCTTAAGGGTCGGAATTTCTCTTCCTTTGCTCCCCTTTTTCTTTCTCCCTTGAAGATTCTGCACCCCTTCGAGTACCCCCCCCCCCTCCCATACTCCACTGGATTCACTTACTTTTTATATAATATATCCTCTTTTCACAGTGATAACAATGTGTTCATCAAATTAATTTTGGCAGTTTTTTCGCAGCCTGAATTCCCCTTTTCTATCAGTCTCTGATACTACACAATGTTTTCCTCAATACCAGGCTGACAGACTGCCATTCAGATCTTCTTCGTAGCTGTATAGGTTGAAGAAGGCAACAAAATGGCCGATTCTAGCAACAACCCTAAGCCAATCAGCATGGTTGCCAATCTCAAGAAGACGTTCAAATACGAGGGGATTCCCCTACATTCCTTTGTGACCCCTGATGATATGAAGGCCATTCGAAGCATGGAGGTCAGGGAAGATGACGTCATACTGACTTCTTATCCAAAATGCGGTAAATACGTACTGTATTTTACCATTTTATTTCATAATTTTCGTATTTTCCTCAAAATAGTCCTCTGCCATATCCCGACAGTATCACATATTTTTATTCTGTTGCTTCTGAGGGAAAGTGATTTTTCTCTCATGTCCTCTTCATGGGAGATTCTGGTATATTAGTCAAGGCTCTTGACTCTCTTAAGAGAGGTCCTAGGTACGAGCCTCACTGGCATGTAAAGGGGTGTAAAGGGGACCTAGCACTTGGTGGAGTGATAATAATTGCGGAGCCCCCAGGAAGAATAGAATTGATGCTGATGAGGCTTACCTGGGTAAACATAATCATCATTATTATTAACATTATTGTCAGTTGTTGATGATGTATTATCATCACCATCATCTTCGTCATCTTCATCATCATCATCGTAGGTTTGGACGTTTAATGGGGGGGGGGCGCTTTTTAAATGCAGATTACATGTGGAATCGTCAGCGTGTTTTATGGTGGAGACTATTCTGCTATTGTATACTGTTATGCAGTTATGAAAGGTGCAGCCAGCTGTGTGCCAGTAAAAACTTATTGGACGCCAGATGATATTGGCTTACTTTGGAGATAGATCTGGTAAGAGGTATTCAGGTATAGGTCGTTGATGAAGAAGATGAAACGCACTGGACCACTGACGCTGCCCCATGGAATGAATGCAAGATGATTTTAGCTAGGGTCGGAGATGAATTTTTCAGCACAGCCTGTTCCTCAAAAGTCACAGAAACAGATTAGTAAAACTACATGTAGTTTGTTAACCCATTCGTGACAGGATCTATTTAAAGCCTAATTTGATCAGCTTTTATTCTTCAAATTGGCAACACCAGCATTTCTCTTTTATTGCTACATTTTTTCGTATAAAACTTCATGTATCTGAAATAAATATAAATTGACAGAATGTATGATGAGAAGTAATGAAGTTGCCAATTTGTAGGGAAAAAACAGTAATGTTATAACATTTTCATCGCATTGCCAACTTAAGGATTTTAATGCTTATTTTCCTTTAAAAAAATTTCAGCATCAAGCAACAAATATTGATGCAACAAAAATGGGCACAGTTTGTGTAGAATTTTTTGCTCTTTCTGCTCATGTATTTGGTATGATTTTTAGGGCTTTGCATCAAAAGATATTAGGCCAAACCATTTAATGTGGACCTCTGTCATGAATGGGTTAACCCGATACACATACGCCAATGAAGTAAGGATCCCATAATGGTACAGCATTCCATATGGTACATGACTGAAAGATAAAAACAACGCTGTTGGATCCAGTCTATTTGTAAAACATAGTAGTAATTATCATCCCCCCCCCCCCCATGTTGTTTTACCAATTTCCTTCCATCAGGTACACACTGGATGCTGGAGATAATATTGCTGGCAGAGAATTCAGGCATCCCTCTCACGAGCCAAGAACGCATGGCAAGAAAACAGACCGCCTTGCTAGAGCTTCCCATTTGGCATCAGAAAGGTGCGAAAGCCTACAATGTTCTCGCTGAGGCACCTTCCCCGAGACTGTATCTAACGCATCTTCCCATTCAGTTTTTACCGGAACAAATCTGGGAGAAGAAGCCCAAGGTAACCAGGATATGCTTAATATATAAGTTTGTTTTCCTGCCAATTTTTGTTACCTCTTCATTCGATTGCATCAATTTTCATTTTAATTTCGTCCGGAGAAGCTTACTGCGTTCAAATGCTATGGTAAATTTCGGCAAATTGTCATTCATATTCGTTTTGTTTTGTTGTTTGTTTGTTTGGTTGGTTTTGGTTGTTTTTGTTGTTTTTTTGTTTTATATTTTTGACACTCAAAATTGAAAATGAAGCTTTCAGATTCGTCAGTTCGTCTCTGTCGCTAAGCGATTAATTCATGCTAGGATCAAATTCTTCAGTTTTTCAAACAAAATCATTATTTTGCCATTTAAATTCATCAGCAAGATCAGGTGTTATATGGGCCTTTATCCTTTATATGGAAGGTAAACCAGGGCCTCGTTACATATTAACTTTACACGCATGGTAACTTTGCCATTAATGGTAATTTTCATGGAATCCTTGAGTTTGATTGGCTGTTGAACAATTAATTTTTTGCTACTTTTCTCTGGAAATAGAAATGATTCCACAAAATGTGGTACGCGCTATCGTTAACAGTAATTATGTATTATCCGCCCAAACGCTGTTTCAAAATAAATACTAACATAGATAAACTGCTGTCTCTTGTTCAGCTACTGTGACCGACGAATGTGCAATGCAAAACAGGTGACAAAACACGAAACCACTGGCGTAAATCCCGTATATACGCATACATGAACCAAGTTTGAAGTTGATCCGTCAAAATAATGGTTGTTGAGTTATCGCGAGAACGAACCATTTTTATGTACATGATGACCTCTATGACCTTTGACCTTTGACCTTGAGACCCCAAAATCTAATCAGATCATTGTCCCTCGACTCCCTCCCATATGCATACATGAACCAAGTTTGAAGTTGATCCGTCAAATGGTTGTTGAGTTATCGCGAGAACGAACCATTTCTACGTACATAATGACCTCTATGACCTTTGACCTTTGACCTAGAGACCCCCAAATCTAAGCCGATCATTTTCCCTCCCATATTCATACACGAGCCAAGTTTGAAGTTGATCTGTTAAATGGTTATTAAGTTATCGCGAAAACGAAAACGGGACGGACGGACGGACAACCCGAAAACACAATGCCTCCGGCAACTACCTATGGTGGGCGGAGGCATGAAAATGAATAAAATGGTGGTGAAAATGGGCGGGAAAACTTATATTAACGGTATTCCAAAGTGCATTGTACTATGTAATGTAATGCCTTATACCACTTTCACACCAAACAAATATAACGGAATAAAAGCGTTTTTTGAAAAAAAACGCTTTGGTATGAACACTCGGCAAAGCGTCATATTTGAAAACGGAATCAAATATTCCGCAATCTACGTGTGACGTCTGTCACTAGTGTCGTGTCGGGATCGGATCGGTGATTATTGAAGGGAAGCGTAATAAGGAAACTTGAAGAAACTTATGCAGTTCAATATCACAAAGTATTTAATCATCAATATTCAGCTAGTACAGTTCAAAGTACATGAAGATTCAGATATAGCAGGAGACGACGAATATAATAGTTTCGAAGTATAAGATCAAGATTCGGAGTGAAGTTAATATTAATACTGGATGGACGTCTAAGTCTTGAAGTCAGTTAGTCTATCTGCATGAGTGTGGGTCTAGTATTCTATCGTTAGTCTTCTCTCTCTCTAATAATCAAGAAGTCTTATTTATATCCTTAGTTTTGGGGGTGTAACTATTTAAGGTGGGAGTGATCTAAACTTGATCTGATTGGTCTACGGCTCACTGTCTATCGAACTTTCTCTGATATCAAGGGTGTGGTGATGCTCTGTGCAAGTGACTGGGGCTGGAGTGTGAGTCATAGTTCTTAGAACTTAGGTTCCTTGAAGTTAACTCTGGGGTGGTCATAACATGTGGTCAGTGTTTGGGAGTAAGATGGTAATGGGAAGATGATAACGGGAGTGGGGGAAAGGTGAACGACTGAAAGGGTGACAGGAAGTGATATTGCATGGACATATTTAAAGTACTACATAACATACTACATAACATCCCCTTTCTTTGGAAAATGAGGCTCCTCTCATTTGGGAAACGAAATAGATTACAAAGGATATTTTGAAAAGTGAGTGAAACCAGAATAGTGTATCCCAATTGTCCACTGTACTTTCACTCTCTCTCTCACACGTACTATTTATACTAAGAGGATTAAAATCATTCTATCTTAAGTAATTCCAACTTAAACGAAAGATATAACTAACACATCGAATACATTCACAGAACTAAAAAAAACTAAATATATTGAAATATAGTAACACACAAGCAAATCAATCAACTGATCAACCAATAATGATACTATATACATTAACTCGTGCAGACTTATGCACTTTGAAACAATCAGCAAATATTATTAAATCAATATTCATTAATTACATAGTACAAGCTCCTTCAAATCAAATGAAGAATACAGATCAATTTCACTCTAACTATAACACTAAATTAGTTCAAGCAATAACAGTAATAACAAGAAAAAATTGTATGCTATATAAATCTTAGCATCTGATCAACATGATAATTATTGGAAAGTTAACAGGTGCGCTCTAGAAATGACAGTTTCTCTATGTAGGAAGGCCGATATGTACTTCAAATGAAGCAATCAACATAGAATTCAATTATTACTATCACTCCTATCCTGTTGGAAAATATCTTTCCTTATCCATGTTATAAAAGAACAAAATAAACAAGTACTTTCAAACTTGATAGATATCATCATTATGACAAGTATAAATTCAAACTTATCTTGGTAATCAACCTTGCGATGATAAATATTTGTTCAATAAAATATATACTGTTCTAAAAAAAGTAAACACATTGTCAACAATATTATTCAATCACATATAACATCAAACATTAAGAAATTACTATTTACATCAAATACAATTGTCTGAAAAATCTCTGTGGAGTACCTGTCACAGGAATAATTCTTTCAGTAAGTATCTGTTTGATCAATGTCTCAGTATCTTTGTACATTCCAACGTTCCACCAAAACCTAATTTCTGTGGGTTTATCGTCACATACTTTATCATATGACGTCAGGATCTGTAGTTGTCCGTCCTTGAATCGTCCTCTGTGTATTTTCATGTGTCCATCATTGGGGGAAGTCATAAGGAGGTCAAGTTGCCTATCTAGGTCTGGTTTTGTTAGAGGGGTGGGTGAAGCTAATCCATTATTTTCTGTCATGGCATGCAAATAGTCTGATGTATCAACTGAGTTAGTCATCTGGGAACATTCTACTGGTTGTTGTGTAACATGGAATTCGGGCAATTTTTTCATCATTTTCATCGATGAAGTTTATTGTGTTTATGCACCCTTGTTCCTTGTCAGTAGTATTTCTCCTAATGCCTCTCTCAGTTTCTGAATGTGTGTGATATTTTTCTTATATTGGAAGCTCTCATGAAGCAGGGTTTTGAGTCTGTTGAAATTGAAGATATCCCGGAGGATTTCTCCTTTCATTGTGGCAAGAATATAATGGGTTCTATCAATTACATCATGAATTACTAAAGGTCCTACCCATTCTGCTGCAATTTTCTTTGAATTGCAGTCAAAGAAGATGATGTCGGTTTGTAAAGATAAACAAGCTGACCAGTGGAGTAGATTGGGGTCTTATCCAATTTATTTGAGATCTTTGTGTTTTGTTTCTCTTGCTGTTTTCTCTGTAATGACAGCATTGTGTTGGACAATTGATCAAATTTCTTTTTGAGATGCTCTGCATACTCATCATAAGAAGATGAAAGACCACACATTGGGTTGAAAGATAGATTGGAAAGATTAGGAGGTTCTCGGCAAAACACTAGCTCGTATGGGCTGTGGTTTCCAAGATGAGGGGAAGAAAATGAGTTGTATGCATAACATGTTGTAGAAATGAATCTCACCCAATCGGTGCCAAATTGATTGAGGTTAACTTTCAGAAAGTTTGAAAGGGTCTGAATGTGTCTCTCTGTGTGTAGACTCCCATGATTTTCTACACTTATCACCTTGCGGTCAATGTTCAGAGTTGTACATAATGCAGTAAGTAGCTTACCTGTAAGGGAAGCCGCTGCATCAGTCACAAGACATGATGGTGGTCCAAAAATGCAAATGACTTTTTGGATGAGTGCCTCGCAAATGTCTCAGCATCAGCGACTTTAGAGGCGCGCAAATTACAAACCTTGTAATTTCATCGCAGATAACCATCAAATGTCTAAATCCAGTACATGAGGTCGGCATTGTCTTAAAGTCGAGACTAATGCGGCCAAATGGTCTGTATGAGTCCGGTACCCTAGTATGAAATGGTCTAGTCTTGTCAGGCTTGCCACGGAATTGTTGGCAACGTAAGCAAGCTTTAACGTAATTGTTAATTCGTTCAACCATATTTGGCATGAAGAAGTTGCGTCTTATTGTTCAAATATGTACGCTGGGTCCCTTGATGATTACTAAGCAGGTTGTCATGGTATTGAGATATGATAGTGTCAGTCAGAGTCTCAGGTTATAGCAAGTTGCAGTCTGAAGTCATCATCTTTCGTAAAGAAAAGTCTGAATAGTACACCATCACAAGGATGTACTCTTCTGCCTTTAATTTGACTGTCTTTGCCGCCTTACCACTTGGTAATATGTCATGGGCAAGATAGTCATAGAATAGGTTTAAAGAATGGTGAGGGTTTCTTGTTCTGTTTCAGTTTTCTCAAATCAACAGGTAGATTGTAGTCCCTAATTATCTTTCTCTTTATCAACTCAGTGATCTTGTCTAGTTCTTGCTGCTTTGGAATGTGTTAGCCTTAATGTTGTTACCTCTGAGGGTCAGCGGTCTCGAGGGGGTATAGAGTTCACTGGGTACTTCACGATAATGGTCATTAACAGTGTCGTTACATCTTATCAACAAGTCTGGGCTCTGTGTTTGGAACAGGTGGGGTGTGTCTGGGATGAGGAAAGTTTGGTCATGATTCTGTGAATGGGCAGGCTGGTTATCATGTTGTGGGGCGTACAGAGGTGTGTCCTGTCTTGGGGGTCTGTGAGCGGTAGATTGTGAATGAGATGGTCTAGGATTTTAGCGATGGGGAATTTGTTTTTGTTTTGGTTTTGTCGGCTCGCTTTTGTGTGTAGGGATGATTGGCAACTTGGAGGGGTTTGTGTCACACTTGTCAGGTTTCTTGGGATGGATTTCAGGAATGGGGATACCCCATTTTTTTGCATTAGGCTCGAGGAACTACACGATCGGTTTGTTGGGTTGGGTTTAAGGTGTTCATGTCAATCAGATCGGTCTCATCAAACAAACAATAAGCAATTGGGATTACTCTATCTATTTCAGACTCGCCGGTGGTTGGGGCTCTAGAAAGAAAGTCTGCTAATACTAAATCAGTACCTTTCTTATATCCTATCTTGAATGAGTATTGGGATAATTTCAGGATCAATTTCTCTAATCTGTTTGTACATGGGGCTTCCTTAGATTTGAGAATTTGAACTATCGAACTGTGGTCAACGAATGCATCAAATTCACATCCTTTTAGCAAATGCTTAAAGGCTGTGACGTTGATCAACAATCCAAACAATTCCAATTCTGTCACACTATAACGTTTACATGCGTCTGGGAGTACTTTGGAATAATATCCGATTATTTGTTCTTTTCCGTTAATAACCTGGGTTAGGTATGAACCTGTTGCAGTACGAGATGTATCACTGTAAATCGAAAATCGACCGGTTGATTGGGGCATGTGTAAGATGGGTGGATTAGTCATTAGCTGTTTAATCTTATTCAAGGCATTCTCATGTTCATCGGTTCCAATGGAATTTATTCTTCTTTCTGTTAGGTGATGAAGGGGCTTTAGGATAGTCTGTGTATTGGGGAAAATCCTGCTACATAATTAACTGCTCCAACAAATCGTCTGACTTGTCTTGGAGTTTTTGGGCCCTAGCTAGATTTGTAATCGCTCTGCATCTATTGTCATTGGTTTGAAAACATGCTTCTCCCTGAGGAGTAATCATGATTCTGTGTCCATGTATTCTACGTCATTCCTAAAAAGTTTACACTTCGTGGGGCTTACTTTAAGTCCATTGCTTGATAGGGCTTCTAATACACTGGTCAAATGGGTCTTGTGGGACTTCTTTGTCAGGGCTGAAAAGGCTGATGTGTCATGATGGGCAATACAAAAGTTCCTAGAATTGGGTTATAGTGGCCAATATTTCATCAATTCTTGCCTGGAAAATGGCCAGGGGATACGTTTAGTCCTTGGGCTAGTCGTTTGTAGTAGTAATGCTTCCTCCATGATAGGAAGCAATGCCTGTGTACTTTTGAGCGGATTTTGAGAGGGGGATGCAATGAATGCAGATTTCAGATCTATTACATCAGTACTTTTGTGGTTAGCATTGCCGATTCTTTTGAGAGTTTCCGAAACTAGTGGGAAAGGGTGATTTCTTATTTTGATACGTGAATTCAGGAATCTAAAGTCTGTAACAACTCTCTTTTCAGATGTGTTCTTCTTCGATAGGGAGGAGAACTGGAGAGGTGTATGGTTGATGGCTATTTCTAATATTCCTAGTTTGACAAGTTTGCTCAATTCCTTTTCGATGGTAGTCTTGCCATCTTCAGTAGCGAAGTATGGTCTTATGAAGAAGGGGGGTCATCATATTCAGTTCAATGTCAACTCAAAGTCAGGACAGCTATGAAATTCACCATACAAGGAGAAAGCATCTCTGTTTTCCTTTAGTATGTTTTCTTATTTCTTGTTGTTCGGGAGGATTGAGAACGCTACTATTAAGGTCATTTGTTTACGGATAATTTCATCTTCGTCATGTTAGCAATGGGGTCATTAGGGTCAAGATGAGGGTATTTCCTAAGATTATTCTGTCTTGACTGAGTCCACCATGATCATGATGTTGTCTAGTGTACAGATTGTTCTTCCGAACTTTCATTGTCATGTTCAAGCAGTCCGTTGGGAGGTCTTGGGTGGCATTAATAGTCTTGTAGTATCTAGGAAAGCTATTGGTCTGCCTTTAGAGAAGGTTACAGGTCTGTCAGTCAAGTTAGTTACGAGGACTTGAGCTCGTCCTCTATGCAGGGGAAACGATGCTTGTTGTGGGGCAATAGCGGGACAGATATTTATTAGACTTTAACACAATGTCAGAGTTTCGGATGTGGGGTGGGGGTCTTGCCTTGCAAAGTCAGGCATGTTGACTCACCTGGGGAAACTATCACTGTATTCGGTGGGGCAAAGGAACTGTGTTTTGACTTGATCCTAAAACCTGTTATTTCTGAAGTGGAGTGTCCATCTAAATCAGAAAGCGTGTTAGTGCCTAATATTAGGTCTACGCCTACAAGATGATGGCGATAGTGCTGTGATTTCAACTTTTGTGTCCCTGAATTCTAGTCGAAATTTTACTGCCTTGTCTGATGTCAGAAATTGTTCCGTTGCCTAATTTTGAATCTAACGGGGAACTTTGGTTGGTGTCAATTTAGAGAGATAGGGGGAGGATTTTCAATAGTCGTCCAGATATGATGGATTTGGATGCACCACTGTCAAAAGAATCAGTTGCAGTTGTCCTATTCTGGCAGTCGTCCCTTAGTAAAGTTGCGTTCGTCAGCTGTAACCTCAACTTCGTCAATCCCTAAATGAGTAGATGTCATGTCATTGCAGGCCTATTAGTCTGGAGAAAGAACAATGAGCGCTATTGGCTCTCTCCCCGTCTTAAAAATCCTGTGGGCGTGGTTGATTCTGGGGTTGTTGTTGGTAGTGGGGTTGGTGATTATTGGGGCTGTTGTTGTTGTGGTGGGTAGTATTGATGGTGGTATAGCTACCGTATGCAGGGGCCTAGTAGTCATTGTAGTCAGGGAAGGGGGGTGGTGGGGTTGTCACATCCCTAAGTCTTTTTTTCGACATTCTCGCCAAATATGGCCAGGGATCCCACAGTAGTTGCATGTAAGTCTAGGACGTGTTGGTGGTCGTTTGTCCGTCCGTCCGATCGATAGGGGCTCCTACCGCGTCTGTTTTGCATGTCATTGCGCCGGTCGTCTCGTCTATCGTGACTGATGTCACGTCGTCTTTTCGCGGCTTACGCTGCGAACTAGCACTACGACTAGCACTGCGTGTCGTGGGGTGGGGGGTCGTTGGGTGTGGGATTTTGGTCTTTTATCATTGTCTCTGTCTGTTCTTGAGGTTTAAATAATGTATTTGCTCCTTCAATTGATCTATTTCCTCTTGAGCAGAGAAAGATAATCCTTGGTCGGCTCAGTCTGTCTATGGTTGAGGTCTAGAAAAAGTTGGGCTTTCGCCGCTATTTCTTCTGAGGTCAGGTCGGGGGCGGTCATTAAGTATGGTCGCGCGGCAGTCTGACGGCAAAGAATCCAACAACTTATGCCTAATCTGGGTTTCCCCATAGTCGATGTAGGTGCTGTTGTTCTCAACCTTTGCAAGTACGCGTCTGCGCTCTCGTTATTTGTCATAGTCATTATTTTTTGAAGTCCGTCACATGGCTATATGATGATTTAGCGGGACTAACCCGTCTATGAACCCATCCTTAGGTCGCTATATGTATGAATTGAAGTCCGTCACATCCAAAGTCGCGCCTGCCCTTGTAAAGTCCGTCTAAACGTTCGCAGTATTGTCTGGAATTGGTACGGGGTTCGGCTTTGTCAATGTCATGCGCCTCTAGATAGTCGTCGAAAGTCAAGAAGTGCGCAGTCGAGTTGTCCCTATCAAGTTTATCACCCGAGAAACGGGGATGGTAGAAAGTCAGTTTGTCGGAGGGTTTGTCGGGAGGTGTTGGTTGAAGTCATGATTATATAGGGTAATTAATTAAAGTGATAAAATCCAAATCGGTTATCAGAATTGAACCCGTTAAAATTAAAATATTGATAAACTACTAACTTAACCAGTAATCACGATTTGGCAAAAACGAAAGAAAACGTTTCAAAATTACTTGTTGCTGGGCAAATAAACAACTGAAAACTCAATCTCTCACTCACTCTCTTTCACCAGTGGAAACACTAAGAGAAATGGTTTCACTTACCGAAATATGTCTTCCAAAATTAATTAAACAATTGCACAATTCAGCGAAAGAGTCAGAGTCTATTTTATTTAGTAAAGAAGGGTCAAGTGACCAGTCACTCGATGCGATGGCAATCAGGCAATCGTTGGTGTAGTGTCTTCGTTTCAGGCTTGAAATCGTCGTTGTCTTTGTAGTATATGCTCTTTCCTACCGTCTGTATCCTCAGTCTGAGTCTTCCGTCTGCTCTATCGTCTGTTCTGTCCGTCTGATCTATCCGTCTGTATCCTTAAACCTTTCCTCTTTCTTTTTCTTTTTGACTCGAGTTTATGTTGCTGTAGATGAAGAAGGTCTGATCACCAAATTCAATTTTAAAATATGAAGTGTCGTGTTTGGATCGTTTGCAATTTTGTAGCTGGTTGCTTTTTGGCCTCTGCAATTTGTTAATCCTGCACACTTGAAGTATTTTATTAAAGCGGGTTCTCCACCATGTCGTGTAGGGATCGGATCGGTTGATTATTGAAGGGAAGCGTAATAAGGAAACTTGAGAAAACTTATGCAGTTCAATTATCACAAAGTATTTAATCATCAATATTCAGCTAGTACAGTCTCAAAGTACATGACGATTCAGATATAGCAGGAGAACGACGAATATATAGTTTCGAAGTATAAGATCAAGATTCGGAGTGAAGTTAATTATACTGGATGGACGTCTAAGTCTTGAAGTCAGTTAGTCTATCTGCATGAGTGTGGTCTAGTATTCTATCGTTAGTCTTCTCTCTCTCTAATAATCAAGAAGTCTTATTTATATCCTTAGTTTTGGGGGTTTGTTGTTGTAACTATTAAGGTGGGAGTGATCTAAACTTGATCTGATTGGTCTAGGCTCACTGTCTATCGAATTTCTCTGATATCAAGGGTTGTGGTGATGCTGTGCAAGTGACTGGGGCTGGAGTGTGAGTATAGTTCTTAGAATTAGGTTCCTGAAGTTAACTCTGGGTGGTCATAACAGTGGTCAGTGTTGGGAGTAAGATTGGTAATGGAAGATGATAACGGGGAGTGGGGGAAAGGTGAACGACTCTGAAAGGGTGACAGGAAGTGATATTGCATGGACATATTTAAAGTACTACTATAACATACTACATAACACTAGGTTTTGAGGTGTTTTGAAAACGGACATATTCCAAATATGCCGCTTTATTTTTTGGTATGTACAGAAAAATAGGAAATAAAGCGGAATGAAAGGTCAAAGGTCAACAGGTTCCCACCCAAACCGGGAAAATGAGGGAAACGAGTGAAAGCGCGGGTATCTTCGATCGCAGCGTAGCGAGCTGCATGGATCGGCATGGCAGTGCAGCGTTACGTTCGACGCTACTGGCTGCATGGACGCGAATCATGTATGAAGAAACAAACGCGGTTAGCATTCGTACATGAGTTTAAAAATTAAACTATACATACAAATAAAATAAAAATATTATTCTTAATTCAAACAACTTGCAATAAGTAAGTAATAATTATACATTTTATTCTGAATAAATGATTTGTCTTTGTTACATCATCAAATAAAATTTAAAAAATTAAGTTTACAAATGTTACGTATACGTTGGGTGTTTGTATACCGCGCGCTTATACAGCTAGAGATAGCAAAATGCATGGTGGGGTAATGACCGTATTTCCGCACTCTCTCACACCGTAATATTACGCTTTCGCTCAAAACGGACTTCATTGGTTCAGTGTTGAACAGAAACCAGAAGCGTTTTGGAAGCGTTTTGAAAGTGAAGCGTCATGAAATATAACGGCATGGATATTCCGTTTCGGCAGTGTGAAAACAGTATTAGAAAAGGACGGTAAATTCCATGAAATGCGGCTTCGAGCTGCAACGTGGTTTTTGATAAATATCTTTTCAGTCAATAAGTGGAGGCCACGTATGATTGACAAAGGTACAAGGTTATCAGCTAGGAATGGCGCACCCTCTCCCTCTCCCCTTTCCTGTCGATTGGGCCCTAAAACCCGTAAAAGTCTAATATAGAGCTTGAAGCTATAAAGTGTCTGAGATAGGCCTATTTTCTATCAACCAACTTCGAGAATACCACCTCTACCGGAATCCAAGTACTAGCGTTAACTACAAATAACACCAAAGCTTCCTACATGCAAGTACAAATCCGATGTGACTAGGTTGTTTTCATTCTTACAAATATTATTCAAATCAATCAACTAAACAAAACACTTCCTCATTCTTAAGAATACAGGAAAACCACCTCCTTATCCGTTGGAAGAGATGTTAGAAATACGAATCAATACCAACCAATCTAACCTCCCCTCTAATTTAATCACCTTTTCCCATAATGACGAAGGAATTCGGTGTCTGGTAAGTAGTTGGTTAGTGTCAACCTTTGAGAGAACGATAATGAAGCCGATTCTCATTTCTCATTTGTGCTTGCTCACTGGCCCTCTGAAGTAAAGGCAAAAAAGTCCCGTATTCAGAATCCCAATTGGTCACCC
>CM057166.1:24456792-24514108 GCA_029962745.1 Echinometra lucunter | reverse complement strand
TTAAAGGTCGGTCCCCGACGTAAATAATCATATTTGATTGATACACGTCTGTCCAAAAAAACCCATTCAACAACAAGTCTTTCCACCCTTTCCCACATGATTGATTCTTTATAATAACATGCACAAAAACAATACCGAAAAGTAACAACTGAAACTTTACTAAAAAAGTTAATCCTCAAATGCACTACGCCACCAAAGGCCATTGTCGATCCAACATAGCAAATAGTCTACGACAATGAGAGAACAAGGCTCTCTCACTTTGCCTGGCGAAAATCATCCAAATTCACCGATGGAATAACAAAACAACAATCAGACCTAAATAATCATATCTGATTGACATGTCTGTAAAACACAGATCAAAACAACAACAACAACAATCGAATGTCTTGGGGACTTCAACTGGTTTCAATTGGACCAATTGATCCATTGAATACCAGTTGAAAATTTAAAGTGCAGTTACAAGACCATGCAGTTGGAAATATCAATTCAATTATGGACATTGAATACCAATTGAAAGTATATGGAAAGTAAAACAGTGAGTCCCTATTGAAACCAATTGGCAATTGGTCCCCATTGCCCCCATTAAAACAATTGGCAATGGGGACCAATTGGTTTTTAATGGGCTAAATTCAGTGGATCAATTTCAATGGGTCAATGGGTCAATGGGAAACCATTGTTTCACTTTCCATGTACTCCCAATTGCCAGTAGTATTCGATGGGATCTCCAATGGGGATTCGATTGGATTTTTCGTCCTCGGATGGAATCAAATGTGCTGGGCAGCAGACTCTCACTGAGAGCTCCAGTGGGCTATTTAAATTGATCGTTCACTGCTTCTCTAAATGAATAATTAACTGATAATAACAAAATAATATATGTGATATGAAACAAAATTTAAAAACTGCACAAAATTCTGAATAATAAGATCATGTCATGTTAGATTAAGGAGGTATCCGTGCACTCTGCATTTAAATGCCTCGAGTCAACATTTGAAATATTCCCTGCAACCACCGGCGTAAATCCGTTTCGATGAGTGGGGGTATGATCGACATCATTTGCCGAAATTTCGTGCTCACATCGTCGTAGTACTGATATACAAACCCCTCATCCGCGCGCGCACACCACACACAGATGGGATTTTTTTTTTTTTTTTTTTTTTTGGGGGGGGGGGAGGGGAGCAAGCGAAAGCGAGCTAGCCAAAAATAAACACTTTTATTTTCTCATCAAAATAATTTTAGCCCTATAAGATCTTTAAATGTATTTTGATTACCACACTGCCAAAATTAGGTCCCATATTTTGCTGTTTATTGTTTGCTGTCCCAAACCACCCTGTTTCTAAATATTACGAGCAAGCGAAGCGAGCAAGGAAAACGCACTCTTTGGAGGATAGAGTATCATTTCGTCATCAACTTAATACACCACAGGCCTATAACATATTAAGATATAATTCGGTTACCTCACTTTCATGCTCAATCCGTTTGCCTTCCCAATTCTTTATCTCGATATCATGAGAGGGCGCAGCGAGCGGGGAAAAAATATACAAATGCATTAGACGTAAAATTCAAGAACGGTCGGATGCATCGCCACAAATATATGATGATATTCGGGTATCCGCTGCTGCATGGAATAAGAATGATTGCTGATCGAAAACATCTTGTTTCTAGATTTTATGAGCGAGCTAAAATAGATTTTTTTAATACTGAGAACAGGTTCAAGTGTATTGTTACTCCCTTCTCGTGACTTAAATAACGTACATTTGATCGGCATCTTCTGTTCTCACATGCAGATGGTACGATGGGAATACGCTAATGGTCACAGGCAGTTATCTCCTGAAAATAAGTCTATAATTTTAGATCAACTTGCCGCGCGAACCTTTGCAGTTATATAACTAACATTTTTAGGAACAGAACAATAGCATAGACATTATATAGACAAGAAACAAGCCTATTTCCTTTCTTAAAATATAAAAATTAAACTGGAATTGGTTATAAGATAATGAAAATGCGCGGGAGCAAAGCGAGCGAGCGCTTCGAGGTTTTTCCTTTATTTTCATTCCTCTTTTTTTCTTTCGCTTTCCCCTCTTTTACAATATTGTTTCTTCTTTGAAAAGTGGAGGGAATATTTGTACACGCTACCCCCTCAAAACAGTGTGTGTGTGTGTGTGTGGGGGGGGGGTATATATGCCCCCTCCCCCCCCCCATATTTCTGAATCTTTACAGGCAGATCATATTCACTCGAAACTTACTATCATCGGAGAGGAAATAATCAAATGCCTCTTTCCAGGTGAACGGTTGAGGATCAGGTTGCAGGAAATTATAGAAGGATACCAGACAGTCTCTTGGGTTGCGAGCTACATACACAATCTGCAATTTGAAACAAATAACTTTACTACTTGACAAAATAGAATGTCCACCGAGCAATCATATTCATATCAAACAAAAGTGAAATATAATAAACCCAGCAAATTACGTTTATAAGTTAACAGGAGGGGGCGCTGTGGTTCAGTGGTAGAGCAGTGGTGTCGTAACCGGGAGTACCCGGGTTCGAACCCAAGTGTATGCGCTAATGCCCTTTGGTAAGGTATTAATTCTCATTACCAAGTCTTTCGGAGGGGCTCAAAGCCGTCGGTCCCCTGGTTGCTTACTAACAAGCATAGGCCTACATATGCTATCTTAACAGTAAGGGAAAATAAACAGCAACCAACCAACGTTACATTATCAAAATACAGTGAATACATGACAGTATGTATTTTCACTCACTGAACTCTCAAAATGGTTCGGGTATCTTTTCTACTTACCGCCCCCCCCCCCATCACCGAGCTGAAACGGAGGAGACTTTTTTTTCACACTTGACCATCATTAGGGGCATAGCAAAAACAATATGCGAGCGACGGGACTAATATATGTGCGGATGTATATTGCCATGGAAAGGATAGAGGGTAGTCGGCTTGGTAATCTTATATCTGTATCATTGTAACCTAGAAAGGTTCTTTCCGTTGGAGGTTTTTTTCTCTAATTGGTAATCATGAAGTAGGATGGTCTGTTAAAATCAAACTGAAAATGGCAGCCCAAATGCTAAATTACATTCAGTTTATAATAAAAAGTAGAAAACAGATCATTATAAAAACAATTATGATATAACATGCTGACTTAGAAATACATTTACATTTGAAAATAACAGTGAGCTGATAGAATATTCCAAAAGCTACGTTTCGGAACAGAGATTTAAAGTCTGAGAAGACATAATAATCATTTATGATCGATGCGAAAAACTGAAAGAAATGACAGAAATAACTGGATAATATATAATCAAGATATGGCCCGGGAAACATAAATATGATTGTGAATAATGCTAAATAATCTTAAACAAAGGAATATTCGATCACAGATTTTTTTAATGCAGTTGGGCAAAAATCACAGAAGATTATGGATAATATATAATCAGGAATTTATGTTTATGGCCCGGAAAAACATAAATTTGATTATGAATAATGCACAAAAGTGAAAGAAAAGAATATTCGATCACAGATTTATGAAATGGTTGGGTAATAAAAAGGAGTGACTGAAATAATACAAGAAAGTGAAACGAAGAAAAGATCGAATAAATGGTCCACGAACAATTTCAGCTTTGTTGCCCAAGAGACAACCTTGAGCAATTTGCATAATCTGCATAAATATAACAGTGATCGCTATAGTTTACAGATTATGCTGCCTGAGATAGTTTACGCAAAATTTGTGGAGAGATCCATACGTAACGCAATATATTGCCAATCTCTCAAAGTGCTCTTTATCTTATACGACCGGAGGTTACACCGTAATAGTGAACTATCTCTTCTAATGGGATTTTTGGGGGCGTAGAATGCATGTTTAGTCTAATCTTCGCATTTTGAGATTATTTCTTAAAGGGAATAGAAACTGAGAAATCATGGGGAAAGGCAGGGTGATCTCGGATGAGAGAGGGGGAATGCAGTCGGCCGCTCGAGTTTCAAGAAAAGGGATTATCCATTCTAAACAACTGTGATTTATTGCCGTACGTGTTTCAAATTTCGCGCAGTGAAAAAGCTAATAAACAGCTAGTCACATGGAAAAACAATTACATGGCCAGCTCCCTGGGAGAGCCTAAGGGGTGTTACGTAATCCGCGGCGACGACGTGTCGGGGAAAGGCAATGGAGTTTAATGGCTAGACTAACAAACCAGAAGTAAACTATATTTTGTATTTTGAAATGTTGGAGCATTATACAAGACGTTTCTTCGAGTGAACACGATGAGACCTGTTAAGAGTCTAAACACTTGAGTTGTTGAGAAATGTGAGAACCCGAAGTGTTTAAACTAGGTTGAGTTCGGTAAACTTCGTGCTGTCCTAACTTTTATCGCATTAGTCCGACGGGCTCGCATAACGGACGGATTATAGTGTACAAGTAAACAAGCCTTTTGCAAATTCGTTTTCCCCATGTTTTCCCAGTTGCTGGCTGCTTTTTTAAGATACCAAGTCAAGTCAAGTTCAGAATATAAGGTGACAATGACGATGAATTGTGAACCATTTTAGATTATGCCCAATTTCGATATATGCCTATAAACATGATAAATGTAGGGATTGGTTTGGGTTGTGCAAAATCCATTTACTATTTTTGAATTTCTGGTCATTAACAGTCACATGTGGTGTTACAGGTAATAAAGTTAATGATGTTTTTTGTAGGCCCGTATAACCCGTTTATGACGCGTTGGTGGAGTCATATTCCTCTGACAGCGTTCTGTTTTCACATTAGAATCGAAGCGACCAACGAGGAAGTGTAGTCAGGTCAAGGTTTAATAATTATGATTATGCTGGGCCATATGATCTTTTCTGATTATCTGTTATAATATATTTCATTATCAGGACACAAAGAATGGATTCGATTGTATTCCGAAAGGTGTTTCAAGGGGAATGAAATCTTGGGAAAATTTTCAAAAAAGATCCATTAAAATTGCTTCTCTCTGTCCTCTCTTTTCATTGAAATTGATATTTCCCCAAGGTTTCATTCTCCTTTAAATCAATACGTGATATTTTCTTTGCGGTCATATTTTTTTTAAACGTTTGATTATTGACAACTAAACTATTTAAAATCAAATCGTGCTAATTATAACTATTCTGACTTTCACTTGACCTAATTTAGTACCTAAAAACCTCATACTGAAAAAAGGGGGCTGGGCGGGGGAGGGGGGGGGGGGGGGCTGGGGGGGGGACATTAGATATAGATTCTATGCCCCGCAATGTCAGTAGATCTAAAATACATCATTATCTGAATGTAATACGCCTATCGCACCCGCTCGTCGTAGCACAGGATCATTATACAAGATGAACAACACTGTAAGATTTGCGTCTACAGTTCGTTATTCCGAAGGTTCGTTTTTCCGAAGGTTTGTTTTTTCCGAAGGTTCGTTTTTCCGAAGGTTCGTTTTTTCCGAAGGTTCGTTATATCGAAGGTTCGTTAGTCCGAGAATGAAATAAGGTTCATTAGTTCGTTAGTTATTTGCGGACTAACAAACCTTATTTCATTTTCGGAATATATCGAACCTTTGGAATTACGGTCCTTCGGACTATAAAAGAACCTTCGATATAACGAACCTTCGGAATAAACGAACCTTCGGAAAACGAACCTTCGGAATAACGAACATTACCCTAAAATAAAATCATTATCTGACATGTAATACGCCTATCACACCCGCTCGTCATAGCACATGATCATTATACAAGATAAACAACACTTTAAAGATTTGCATTATATCATAGAGGTCCATGATTATATCATGTTTAATGCTGTACGTAGATCCCTTCACACACTTTAGGTAAACTGTCTTGGACCCAGTGTACACCTAGCTTTGTGCCGGACTCAGGCCAGTCTGGGACCGGGTCCGCGGTGTAAATGAGGTCTTACACACTGACAAAAAATTTTAATTCTGCACCCTTCAAATGATACACCGGGAGCTCCTTAAGAGTGTACCACTGTACCACTGGATGCATTATGCACCATTAATTGTGAGTGAGCTACAATTTAAACCCTTCATGGTGCAGAGTTGTACGCTTTAGGGAAGGTGCAAATTTGCACGCTTTTGGATGCAAAACTTTCTACACCTAATTACACCTTTTAGGATGCAGATGGGCATTTTCGGGTGCAAACAAGTACAAAAGGGTGCATATTTGCACCCTTGTCAGTACAGTGCAAGACTGCACCCCGGAAGGTGCTGCTATGTAGCAATTCGGGGTGCAAAATTGCACCTTTTTTTTCTTTGAATGTAGGCTGCACCTGCAAACCAGCGGTCACTTTCCTATCTATGCAAAGCATGCATATTGCTCAAGGTAGCCCCTTGGGCGACAAAACTAAACTAACTGATCTTTGAACACCTACCATAAAGAATCATCATTAACAACAACAACAAAACTTCAACGGAAAAAAGTTCTAGGTTTATAGTCACGTAGACTAGAGAGAGAGAGAGAGAGAGAGAGAGAGAGATAGAGAGAGAGAGAGAGAGAGAGAGGGAGAGAGAGAGAGAGAGAGAGAGAGAGAGAGAGGAAAATCAAATTAAATCAAAAGAATAGTGACGAAGTGCGCATGAGTAGTAGGGTGACCAGATTTGGGATTCTGAAATGCGGGACTTTTTTGCCTTTACTTCAGAGGGCCAGTGAGCAAGGCACAATAGAGAAATGGGAATCGGCTTCATTATCGTTCTCTGAAAGTTGACACTAACCACATTACTTACCACACCGGAATCCCTTCGTCATTATGGGAAAAGGTGATTAAATTAGAGGGGAGTTAGATTGTTGTATTGATTCGTATTTCTACATCTCTTCCAACGGATAAGGAGGTGTTTTTCCTGTATTCTTAATAATGAAGAAGTGTTTGTTAGTTGATTGATGTTGATAATATTTGTAAGAATGAAAACAACCTAGTCACATCGGATTTGTACTTGCATGTAGGAAAGCTTTGGTGTTATTTGTAGTTAACGCTAGTACTTGGATTCGGTAAGAGGTGGTATTCTCGAAGGTTGGTTTGATTAGAAAATAGGCCTATCTCAGACACTTTATAGCTTCAAGCTCTATATAGACTTTTATATTTTACGGGTTAGGCCCAAACGTACAGGAAAGGGAGAGGGAGAGGGTGCGTCCAGTTCCTAGCTGATACCTTGTACCTTTGTTAAATCAATACGGTGGCCCTCCACTTTAATGGACTGAAAGATATTTATCAAAACCACTTTGCAGCCTCGAAAGAGCCGCCATTTAATGGGAATTTACCTTCCTTTTCTAAGGCCATTACATTACATAGTACAAGGCACTTTGGCAATACCGTTAATTAAGTTTTCCCGCCCATTTCTTCACCACCATTTATTCATTTCATGCCTCCGCCAACCATAGGTAGTTGCCGGAGGCATTGTGTTTTCGGGGTCGTCCGTCCGTCCGTCCGTCCGTCCCGTTTTCGTTCGCGATAACTTAATAACCATTTAACAGATCAACTTCAAACTTGGCTCGTGTATGAATATGGGAGGGAAAATGATCGGCTTAGATTTGGGGGTCTCTAGGTCAAAAGGTCAAAGGTCATAGAGGTCATTATGTACGTAGAAATGGTTCGTTCTCGCGATAACTCAACAACCATTTTGACGGAATCAACTTCAAACTTGGTTCATGTATGCATATGGGAGGGAGTCGAGGGACAATGATCTGATTAGATTTGGGGTCTCAAGGTCAAGGTCAAAAGGTCATAGAGGTCATCATGTACATAAAATGGTTCGTTCTCGCGATAACTCAACAACCATTATTTTGACGGATCATGCAACTTCAAACTTGGTTCATGTATGCGTATATACGGGATTTACGCCAGTGGCTTCGTGTTTTGTCACCTGTTTTGCATTGCACATTCGTCGGTCACAGTAGCTGAACAAGAGACAGCAGTTTATCTATGTTAGTATTTATTTGAAACAGCGTTGGGGCGGATAATACATAATTACTGTTAACGATAGCGCGTGCCACATTTTGTGGAATCATTTCTATTTCCAGAGAAAAGTAGCAAAAATTAATTGTTCAAACAGCCAATCAAACTCAAGGATTCCATGAAAATTACCATTAATGGCAAAGTTACCATTGCGTGTAAAGTTAATATGTAACGAGGCCCTGGTTTACCTTCCATAATTATAAAGGATAAAGGCCCATATACACCTGATCTTGCTGATGAATTTAAATGGCAAATAATGATTTTGTTTGAAAAAATGAAGATTTGATCCTAGCATGAATTAATCGCTTAGCGACAGAGACGAACTGACGAATCTGAAAGCTTCATTTTCAATTTTGAGTGTCAAAAATATAAAACAAAAAAACAACAACAACAACAAAAACCCAACCAAACAAACAAAGAACAAAACAAAACGAATATGAATGACAATTTGCCGAAATTTACCATAGCATTTGAACGCAGTAAGCTTCTCCGGACGAAATTAAAATGAAATTGATGCAATCGAATGAAGAGGTAACAAAAATTGGCAGGAAAAACAAACTTATATATTAAGCATATCCTGGTTACCTTGGGCTTCTTCTCCCAGATTTGTTCCGGTAAAAACTGAATGGGAAGATGCGTTAGATACAGTCTCGGGGAAGGTGCCTCAGCGAGAACATTGTAGGCTTTCGCACCTTTCTGATGCCAAATGGGAAGCTCTAGCAAGGCGGTCTGTTTTCTTGCCATGCGTTCTTGGCTCGTGAGAGGGATGCCTGAATTCTCTGCCAGCATATTATCTCCAACATCCAGTGTGTACCTGATGGAAGGAAATTGGTAAAACAACATGGGGGGGGGGGGGGATGATAATTACTACTATGTTTTACAAATAGACTGGATCCAACAGCGTTGTTTTTATCTTTCAGTCATGTACCATATGGAATGCTGTACCATTATGGGATCCTTACTTCATTGGCGTATGTGTATCGGGTTAACCCATTCATGACAGAGGTCCACATTAAATGGTTTGGCCTGATATCTTTTGATGCAAAGCCCTAAAAATCATACCAAATATATGAGCAGAAAGAGCAAAAAATTCTACACAAACTGTGCCCATTTTTGTTGCATCAATATTTGTTGCTTGATGCTGAAATTTTTTTAAAGGAAAATAAGCATTAAAATCCTTAAGTTGGCAATGCGATGAAAATGTTATAACATTACTGTTTTTCCCTACAAATTGGCAACTTCATTACTTCTCATCATACATTCTGTCAATTTATATTTATTTCAGATACATGATGTTTTATACGAAAAATGTAGCAATAAAAGAGAAATGTTGGTGTTGCCAATTTGAAGAATAAAAGCTGATCAAATTAGGCTTTAAATAATTCCTGTCACGAATGGGTTAACAAACTACATGTAGTTTTACTAATCTGTTTCTGTGACTTTTGAGGAACAGGCTGTGCTGAAAAATTCATCTCCGACCCTAGCTAAAATCATCTTGCATTCATTCCATTGGGCAGCGTCAGTGGTCCAGTGCGTTTCATCTTCTTCATCAACGACCTATACCTGAATACCTCTTACCAGATCTATCTTCAAAGCAAGCCAATATCATCTGGCGTCCAATAAGTTTTTACTGGCACACAGCTGACTGCACCTTTCATAACTGCATAACAGTATACAATAGCAGAATAGTCTCCACCATAAAACACGCTGACGATTCCACATGTAATCTGCATTTAAAAAGCGCCCCCCCCCCCCCCATTAAACGTCCAAACCTACGATGATGATGATGAAAATGACGAAGATGATGGTGATGATAATACATCATCAACAACTGACAATAATGTTATAATAATGATGATTATGTTACCCAGGTAAGCCTCATCAGCATCAATTCTATTCTTCCTGGGGGCTCCGCAATTATTATCACTCCACCAAGTGCTAGGTCCCCTTACACCCCTTTACATGCCAGTGAGGCTCGTACCTAGGACCTCTCTTAAGAGAGTCAAGAGCCTTGACTAATATACCAGAATCTCCCATGAAGAGGACATGAGAGAAAAATCACTTTCCCTCAGAAGCAACAGAATAAAAATATGTGATACTGTCGGGATATGGCAGAGGACTATTTTGAGGAAAATACGAAAATTATGAAATAAAATGGTAAAATACAGTACGTATTTACCGCATTTTGGATAAGAAGTCAGTATGACGTCATCTTCCCTGACCTCCATGCTTCGAATGGCCTTCATATCATCAGGGGTCACAAAGGAATGTAGGGGAATCCCCTCGTATTTGAACGTCTTCTTGAGATTGGCAACCATGCTGATTGGCTTAGGGTTGTTGCTAGAATCGGCCATTTTGTTGCCTTCTTCAACCTATACAGCTACGAAGAAGATCTGAATGGCAGTCTGTCAGCCTGGTATTGAGGAAAACATTGTGTAGTATCAGAGATTGATAGAAAAGGGGAATTCAGGCTGCGAAAAAACTGCCAAAATTAATTTGATGAACACATTGTTATCACTGTGAAAAGAGGATATATTATATAAAAAGTAAGTGAATCCAGTGGAGTATGGGGGGGGGGGGGGTACTCGAAGAGGTGCAGAATCTTCAAGGGAGAAAGAAAAAGGGGAGCAAAGGAAGAGAAATTCCGACCCTTAAGAATGAATGCGCCCCCGATTCGCAGGGCAAATTGCATTAGAAATAGGTTTTTCAAGGTTTTGAGCTCGTATAACTGCAAGTGTTCACAAAATATACGAATTCACATATTTGCTTCAGGATTTCATTATTTCCGGCCCTTTTTGCGTATCGTTTAGAAACTTGTTTTTTTTTTTTAAATTATTTACAATTATCATGAAATAATAATAAAACAAAATAAAATTCTGTTGCTTTGCTCCCTTTGATAACTTTCATGACTTTCAGTTCCTTTTTTATAAGCATACAATTCTTAATTTCTTCGACTTAAATCAGGGACAACTCCAAAATTCGCTTAAAATCTAATAGATTTAGAAATCTTATTAGAAGTCTTATTGATTATTTAAATTTCTTAATCTACTTTTGGAGTTGTCCCTAATGACAATCGACTTAGATTATTTTCTAATCTAAGAAATTTAGAGTGACATCATGTTAATGTAATCATTATGTAGATTTGTGGCTACATTATCGTTGTCAGTCCATTTACGTTTAAATTCTCTTATATCTATTTCTCATTATGTATTCATATACCTCTTATGTTTACTTATACAGAACTATTAACGCAGTATGATTACTCATATTATGCTGTCACTTATGTGATGTGTTGTTTATAAATACTACTACTACTACTACTACTACTACTACTACTACTACTACTACTACTACTACTACTACTACCACTACTACTACCACTACCACTACTACTACTACTACTACTACTACTACTACTACTACTACTACTACTACTACCACCACCACCACCACCACCACCACTACTACTACGACTACTACTACTACTACTACTACTACTACTACTACTACTACTACTACCACCACCACCACCACCACCACCACCACCACCACCACCACCACTACTACTACTACTACTACTACTACTACTACTACTACTACTACCACTACTACTATTACCACTACTACTACTACTACTACTACTACCACTACTACTACTACTACTACTACTACTACTACTACTACTACCACTACTACTACCACTACTACTACTACTACTACTACCACTACTACTATTACCACTACTACTACTACTACTACTACCACTACTACTACTACCACTACTACTACTACTACTACTACTACTATGCAATAGTGAAAACTTTGAAGGCGCACACACCGTCAAAGGACGCTCATGCCATTAGCCCAGCAACAGATCTCTTAAATACATGTATACTACAAATTTTTAATTTTTTGGATTCAGTACCGTTTATTTGTGTTATTCATGGAAATACAGGGTTACAGATGAGACAGGCAAATCTTAAGACTTTTTTTTACAAGGTAAAATATAATCATGTGCGATACATGCAGGGAAGTGACATCATTTAGCTATTTTGTTATACAATCGAACAAATTACATAAAGGGCCCTACGATAGTAACTGGTCATTTTCATTTCCACTGTTGAAAATGAATTTGTTAAAACTTTTACGCGACATCATGATACAGAGTACCACTTCTTCTCTCTACGATTCTCTTTTACCTTTTACCTCTTCCTCCCTCTCTTATTCTCTCCTCATATATCAATATATACATAAATTCATATGTCAGCGTACTTAAAAGAGACACTGGACCACAGAGGTCAATATGTATAGGATCTCTATGCACTGGAATGTGTATTCATGGGACCGACATGCCATTAGCTGACGGCATCTGCCCTCGATCTAGTAAAAGGATGAACGAATAAATCAGTTCAAATCAAAATCAAATCAAAATCAAGCATTGTCAAGATTATTTGATAAGATATTTACACGAAAAGAAACCAGTCTTACCTTAAAGAATTGTGCCACTGCTGTGAAGCAATTACGGTGTATACTGCGGTCTCAACAGATCAACTTACGCAAATGTAACTGTATAGCCATCGGATTTAACCTTGGCAAAGTTCAGGAGCAAAGTCCGATATCGGTAGTCCTTGCAATCCGATCGTATTAAAGCTGCCTAACATCAATAGTCTATAAAACCCATTTTTTTTCCTTCACAATGAGTAATCTACAGTGCGCCTCGAAAAATTTACATTTGAAAAATTTATAAGACTTTACAACGCTTGAGTGAGCAAAGATAAATTTTGTAAAAGACTTGACAAGAATTGGTATTTGTTCCCACTTTGGTTATTGATGAGATATGCCAGAAAATACAGACAATGAAGATATTACTCCATGTCATTAAACCTCTTACAAGGACTTTCACTAACACTCGGGTCGCGCGAGACTCGCTAGGCTAATTTTCTTTTTTGTCTTCAAATCAGCTGAACACGCTGAGGAAAATTTATTTGAAATTATCGACGTCTAGTAAACATTTGTTTTCCTTTGGGGGGGGGGAGGGGGTGAGGGGATTAGACCACATTTGACTGAATTTATTCTATCTTTCCACATAACAATAGCTGTACTTGTGCTCTCCACAATGGGAGAGGGATTGAAACAGGAATTCACTTTTTTTTGTCAAGTGTAGCAGATTTTATCAGATTCGTGTCCGGACAATAACCCCTGGGCAATCATCCCCAGGAAAATTATCCTTGGAATACTACAACCGAAGGACAATTACGTCCCGGAAAATTACCCCCCCCCCTCCCGGCCGACAACCAACCCCTTGCTAAGGTGGTAGATTACCAGGGGGGGGGGGGCTCCGGGGGTGGTCCTCTGGAGTGGGGGTGGGGGATGGGGTGGTGGTAATCCATGGGAGGTTGTTTTCCAGGGGGTAATTGTCCGGGGATAGTTATCCGGGAGTGATTGCTCAGGGGTAGTTGTCTTAGAACCTATCAGATTTGTGCACTTTTTCCCCACACGCATATCACCTGCATGTAATTCTTTACAACCATGAACCTGCACTAACATTCTTTCCATGAAGTTGGTCTGTAGGTGAAGATATAAGTTTTAAACACTCAATCAGTGGTATATACCTCTTTTATTTCAGGCGTCTCTTAGATTGATAATAATGACACTTATATAGATGATTCGGCAAACATTTGACATAATTTCAAAGCAGTAGAAAAGGTAAAGCTAACTCTACAAATATTACCATTTTCCGCTTTCAAAATGAATACGTGGCCTATTTACTAACTTTCAACTTGATGTATAGATTTTGACCATTCATGGTACATATGTGTAATATAAGAAGGTGCATAAATTTGAAGAAAAATAAGGTAAAAATATGTATTCATACGTCATTTTCAACCTGATATATCATTTGTAATACTGCCTGAATTTCCTAATTATCTTTTTTTCCTTCGAGAAAGACTTCTGATTTCTAAACATGCAAGCCAAGTCTTCTGCGATGGCAAAAATAACACGTGCCTATTTCTTTTTTTCACAAAGGTTCTACACCCCCCCCCCCACTCACACATACAACATCAATAGACAATTAAAGCATTGATATTTCATACAAATATAAAAAAAGCATTTTTATATCACATTGTAAATGCCGCCCTATTAGAATAATACTTTACACAAAATTTTATGATGCAAGTATGCATGCAAGAATAATACGCAATCTTTGAATACGTAATCTTTGAATTTCTATTAATCTTTAATTTTTAAAGTAATTTTCAATACCTAATCTTTGAATTTCTATTCATGATACTCATTTATGTCAGATTGAATTTGAAAATAAACACTGACCTAAAAACATGGCATCAATCCTATCATTTCTCTGTCCCCGGCCTTGTAAGCACTTCAAGAAACCTGAACATTCCTTTACTTAATTTCATCAATATTTCTATCGCACTGGAACTGTTCTGGTTTCAGGGATACCAATCTCCGTCAAATCCTATGAGTTTCTTATCTACGTATGACTGAATGCTGTATTCTGAAGGTAAGATGGTGAAGGCTAATGCTACTACACATGGACGTCAGTCTGTTTTGTATTATAGTGGGGGGGGGGGGGGGGCACGGTCTAAAATTTGCTATTAAGCAAAAGAAAAAAAAAGGTCCTCGACTTAAGATTTTATTGGTTGGGGATCATACCCAAAAATTTGCTGAGAAGCACAAAAAAAAGGGGGTCCTCAGTTTATTAATTTTTTGATGGGGGGGGGGGGATACCCTATTGGCAATTCAGGTGTGTTTTTCCCCTACTGTACCCCTAGTGTCCCCCACCCTCAAACATCCCCCACCCCCTTTGACAGCCATGCTACTAAACAGTTTACAGGTGGGACCGAGTTTCACCTCTTAGTATCGTTTAAGTGAAAAGTTTGAAAGACGACGGAGATAATGCAGTACTTTAAAACACTTCCTTCCCCTAAATCTAATTAATTCTGATTTCAGATTTTAAAATCTTTGTCGAATCCTTTCATTTGCATCTCTTGGTATTGTTGAAATGCTTCATTCTGAGCTACGGTAAACAGGGTCTTCCAACCACCCACAGTACCTGTGAAAAACAACCATGAAAATAGCCGGTGATAACCAATCTATAATTATATTATCTCAATATACAGATGTGAAAAATGAGCATTATGCTGCCAATTTTATCCTTTCCTTCTTCCATCAAGAAATATATTGAGCATCATTTTCCCAAAATTCACCAAATAACAAGATAATCATCAAGATTGTAAAATAAATCTTGCTGATATGCTAACGACACCAATAACTAAATACTAAAAAAGTAGGTGCTGATACTTGTGTTAACATTGGTTAAGTTACCAGCACCAACGCTAGGTCCTCGCCAGTGTCGTCGTAAGCCCACCGCAAACTGCACGATCTGTCTGCGATCCGAGTTTGGAAAAAAAATGTTACAGTGTTTGATATGAACATATTTTGAACATCGAAAATCATACTGACCAAAGTTCTAAGTAGTCGTATGAATACTAAATTTGAAATTCCGGGCTATTGCAAGCCTCCTTGTAGGAATAAAAGCGCAGTCAATTCCGCAACGTCGTCACGTCATAGTAATCTTGCAATCGGCTGCGATTTAAAGCCGATTTGATCTGGACTCCGACCAAAAGGCTTGCAGTTAACCTGTGGTTTTAGAATTCCTAGTTTATTCCAAACCTCAAATAAGAAAGTATTGTTTGTTTAAGCTTTCATATTTAATGCAAAATGCCATTTGTTCCAAAATCTTGCGCAGTCGCAGCGTATAGTGTGCGAGGGGCTTATGGCAACCTAATCAGATGCCATTTACCCAATGGCCAGCGCTGAAACTATCTACCAAAAGATCGGCACCATTGTCGTCTATCCCTGTCAGAACCCTGAATACGTACCAAAGATTGTGGCCGTTCACTTCTATTTATCCTAGCTCCTGTGGTATTTATCAAGAAGTCGACGCAGATTGCGCCCAAACATTAAGCTCCTGTATGCCATCAATTTTATGATTTTTCCTTTCCCAGTACTGATTCCCTGGACTCTGCATGTATAAGGCCCCAGAGGGCGCCTTCGAGTCTGTGAAAAATTACGAGCAGGGAGTGCACTAGCTAGCACCCACTGGATCCTCTCTGGGCTTACCTTTGTGAAGGAATGGTAGAATGCCACCAGCCCGTGTAAAATACTTCCCGATCTCTCCAAGGTCCTCTTCTATTTTGGCGTAGGTCGCCTTCATCTCTGCAATGGAGGAAAGTCGCGTTACCTCAGCAACCTGTTCGGCCGAGAGATTGTAGCCTAGGTGAGCAGCTACCCTCTTGACGTTTCCAACCGGGTCCTACATGAACCAAAACAGGACGAGCTGGTCATTTTTGTCGAAATGTCAACTTGTGCCATCTGTTATATAGCCTGCGCCCCGCAATTAGCGTTTTATACCGGGGGGAGGGGGGGGGGGGGTGTTTCATAAAGCTGTTCGTAAAGTTACGAACGACTTAACGAACGACTTGAATATGGCAGGCTTACTAAATGGGATTCTCAATCATTATAAATCGCATCAGCTAAAGGTGAAATATGCAGGCATAGATTAACATTACTATTGTTTACAAACTTTTTCTATTGCGAAGTATATTGTTTTTACAAAAATTTAATCGAGATAATGTGAAATGCAGTCACGCTTTGTTAAAGCGTCAGGAAAAACTTTGGGTATCCCATTTGGCTAGACATATTCCAGTCGTTCGTAAAGTCATTCGTAACTTTACGAACAGCTTTATGAAACACCCCCCCCCCCCGGTCCCCTGAGAACGGTATCAGTGACATGTGTGGAATCCGGTGAGCCTTTAATACGACAGTGACGTCTTAAAAATGTGGTTACAAAATTGAGCAACTGCAAACAAAACTTTGAATTACTGGCGTTTAAATGAATTTCTTTCAGTGGTTCTATTAGGGCACCTAATAAAACGCAATCGAAAGGACGCCTCGTATTCACTAAACTCACATGGTACGTCTATTCACCGGGCTCTGCATGACGCCAACCGTATTTCATTTCATTTCGTTTGTATTTCCATTTCCAACATTATATAAACAGAACACATAAGATGCATTGTACAAAGTTAAACAACGAAACTTAACAATGGAATCGTAAATGTAAATAGTTCACAGTGTACAACATGCCTAAGAAGAAGGTTGGTAATGGAGGGGACTGCTGAAAAGCTGTGCTTGTACATTGCAGCCCCCTATAGCCACTGGCGTAGCCAGGAATTTTCACCCGGGGAAGTCAAGGCGAGACCCCCCCCCCCCCCCCCCCATGGTAGGGAAATTTTTGAAATTTCGTGCATGAAAATGGCATTTTCTGCACACTAAAATTCAGTATTGGGGGTAAATTATGAGAGGGGGGGGGGATGGCCAAGGTGAGGGAACGAAGCGACCGAGCGGGGGAGGGTGTGGGAGAGGGTATCCTCCTCCCATGGTAGGGAGATTTTTGAAAATTCTTGTATGAAAATGGCATTTTTGCACACTTAATTTCAGTATTAGGGGTAACTTATAAATTATGACTCGCTGAAAGTTGGGGTTTTTTTTTTTGCTCGCCGATCAGCGCGGGGGGGGGGGGGGGGAGGTATGGCCCCCTTATGCCCCCTTAGCTACGCCAGTGCCTATAGCTCAATTTAATGTTAAAAGTTCACGCTGCAGTAAGCAGTGAACAAATTCTCCTATAAATAGAGACAAATTTACTTAGCGCCGCTCCAGCACTCGAGAACAAGCGTTCTATTGGCATTCATCTGGTCATTAGGCTTGTACAGACTGCTATGGACTGGAGGTGCACCCCGCCCCCCCCCCCCCCCCCCACTCCAAGGTCAGAGGGACCGCATGCGTGTTCCTAAAATCTCTGGTAAGGGGCACTTTTTGGCTGACAAAGTCCGGTCCGAGAATTGTAAAAAAGGGGTGTATTTGACTTTCCACCCGGACATGCCGGAGATTTCCTTAAAAAGAGGGGTCTTTTTCAGCTTCGATCAAATGATGAATTGGTCCTCGACGTTAGGGTATGAAATGCAGATTATAATTATCAATAAATTCGTATGTTTCTACGATGGTTATTCCTCATGTTATTTCCGATAATTTGCAACGGCGCCAAGTCGTCTTAACCGGGTTCTTAACTTTCCTGAGATAGGGGGTTGAAATGAGAGCTACCTGAGAGGGGATGAATTGAGCAGTGTTCCGGATTTAGGGGCTCTCCAAGGCAGGAAAAGCCCGCGAGAAAGCCCACGAAAAGCCCGCGAAAGGGGGGTTTCAGAAATTTTAGCTGTCCGGAGATAGGGGGTACTTGCAATTGGGAACAAGCATATGCGTTCCCTAAATAACACTGAGGAGGGGGGGGGGGGCGGGAGGTGCACTAGAAACTTGTGCTTCTGTCTCTGCTCAAAGCCGAGTTTCCAATGCAACTCTGGCATATAGGCAGGAGAGATCAAAATGGCAGAGAGTAGGGGGAAAGGGAGAGGGAGAGAAAGAGAAAAAGGCGGAGGATAGTGTGAGAAAAAGAGAAAGAAAGAGGGAGAGTGAAAGGAAAGAGAGCGAGAGAGAAAGAAAGAGAGAGAGAGAGAGAGGGAGAGAGATAGAGAGAGAGAAGATCAAACGTGGCGAAGACTGTAAAATGGAAGGGGAGGGGGGGGGGGGGGGGAGATGAAGATATTCTTGAAATGAGAGGGCATTTGGACACCAGTAAAATCACCATTTGGATAGGATAGACACAGAAGTATTAAAAGTACACACAACAAAAATAAAGAAAAAAATCCACCTTTTTCATGTCCTCAAAGTTAACATAGAGAAAGTTGTCGTCATTGCGATGTTTCCAAAAGCCGTACTGATGTTCCCATACCGAGCCATATGCCACTACAAAAGAAAGAATATGAACCATCATTAAAATATTACCTTCCTGAGTGGCTTATATATGTATAGGCCTTAGATTATACAAAAATGTTAGAGTCTTAAAAGATGGGGTAGGGAAAACATAAACATGGATCTTTAAGTTTCTGCATGGAGGTAAAAAAAAAAGTGGTTTCTGCGCCCGAGTGCTATAAACATTTGGAGCAATTTTGCAGACAATATTAAATCATGTTCAACCATAATGCTCCTTGAAAGCTACTCTTAAAAGAAATGTCATGGAATCTTTAATATGCATCCCACACTCCAAGTTAGTAAACTATATTACTCACATAATTATCAAATCGCGATTAATCCCTTTTCTTTTACTCAACTGCTGTCTACTGCACCTGCCACGCACTTGCATAGCACCCGCTTGATCAGTACTGAGCGATTTATGTCACGAAACTTACTTTACAAGGCTGCCATCAATATCAAGTCTAACCGCTCACGATGGCGGTCTCCTGCGTTCTTTGAATTGCATATTCTGTTTAATGAAAACTATAATATTTTGTTTTATATTTGTTTTATTCTTTATTATTACGACTGTATTGTTACTGATCTTTTATGTATTACCTATGTAAACATATTTGTATTGCATATCATTTTTGAACGCAGAAATAAAATCAAACAAACAAACAAACAAACAAACAAACACATAAACAGGTTATTTACAGATTTGGTAACCCTCTTTCTATCAGATTTCTTTGCTTTGAAATGAAAAATAACAAGATAGACCAACTAGCAAATCTATATGACTATGATTTTTTTCCCTCCTCGCGTTGCATATTAAACAAACGAAACAAAGGCATAGATTGGTTTTGGCATTCAAACTCTTCATATGGGCTTTAATTTTCAGCTCCCTGCCTCCACTCCTGCTTTCCTTTGATAATCCCTTTCTGAATAGCAATGAAGCCTCTGTTTGGCTTAAGGAGTGAGCAGGGGTGGTAGAATATTTTATTGAAATTCAATTGTCATGACGAAGGAAACACCCCTGGCATGCACTTCTGTGTCCCCCACCCCTACTCCATTTCATCCGTAATTTTGTTCCTTCTCTTTTTGGCAAATCCTGAATATTTACAGGAAGATTATATTCACTCGAAACTTACCATTATCGGAGAGGAAATGATCAAATGCCTCTTTCCAGGTGAATGGTTGAGGATCAGGTTGCATGAAATTGTAGAAGGATACCAGACAGTCTCTAGGGTTGCGGGCTACATACACAATCTGCAATTGAAAGCAGATAATTTTACTGCTTGACAAATAGGCAGGGGCATCAATCGGGGGGGGGGGGGGCAGCTTATGTATTAGTATATTATAGGCATGTTACCTTGGGCTTCTTCTCCCAGATTTGTTCCGGTAGAAGCTGAATGGGAAGATGCGTTAGATACAGTCTTGGTGAAGGTGCCTTAGGGAGAACATCGTAGGCTTTCGCACCTTTGTGATGCCAAATGGGAAGCTCTAGCAAGGCAGTCTGATTTCTTTCGAAGCGTTCTTGGCTCGTGAGAGGGATGCCTGAATTCTCTGCCAGGAAAATTATCTCTAACATCCAGTGTGTACCTGATCGAAGGAAATTGGAATAACAAAATGACAATGTTTTACAAATAGTCTGGATCACTTTCTTAACGTTGTTTGTAATGATAGTACCGTATGGAATGCTGTTAGGCGTATTGTCATCTGGTTAACAAACTAGTTTTTACTAATCTAGTGAACTGGTAATCTGGTGAACAGGCTGTGCTGAAAAATTCATCTCCAACCCTAGCCAAAATCATCTGGCATCCCACAGGGCACGATTAATGGTCCATTGCGTTTTATCCTCTTCATCAACGACCGAACTGATTACCTCTTACCAATTCCTTCTTCAAATCCAATCAATGTTCAACTGGCGTCCCATAAGTTTTTACTCGCACAGAGTTGATTGCATCTTTCATCTATATGGCACCCTAACAATAGGACAACCGTCTCCACCGGAAAATACGTCGACGATATTAAGTGCATCTAAAATCTGTATTAAAAAGCCCCCCACGCCCCGGCCCTCAAAACGTCCCAATAGTAGGAACTGAATAGAAGAATAGAGAGAAGAATTTTATGATGATGACAATGATGATGATAATGATTACAGTGATAATGATAATCGAGAGAAAAATGTGGGTAAGATATCTCGCATAATAGCATCCAGTGAGGATCGAACCCAGGACCTCTCGTATGAGAGTCAAGAGTCCACACCGGTATTGACCAATATATTCCGGAAGAGGGACCGGAAACTTTCATGCATGAGGAGGACTTGAGAGAATAATCCGTTTCACCCGCAAGAGGCAACAGAAGAAAAATATGCGATACTGTCAGGATGTTTTGAGAAAAGCCTTAAACGAAAATTATGAAATAAAATGGTAAAATACAGTATGTATTTACCGCATTTTGGATAAGTAGTCAATATGACGTCATCTTCCCTGACCTCCATGCATCGAATGGCCTTCATATCATCAGGAGTCACAAAGGAATGTAGGGGAATCCCCTCGTATTTGAATGTTTTCGTGGCATTGGCAACCACGCTGAATGGGTTAGGGTTGTTGCTAGAATCCGCCATTTTGTTGCCTTCTTCGACCTATATACGCTGCAGCGTGACGAACAAGATCCGAGTCTGTCGGCCTAGTATTGAGGGAAAGATAGTGTCAGAGACTGAGAGAAACGGGAATTCGGGCAGCGAAATTATTGCAAAAAATACTTCCATGAACACATCGTTATCATTGAGAAAGGAGGGAATATTCAAGTACCGAATCGTACAGAACACGTCGTGAGAGCAAAAGCAAAGCCAAATAAAATATTGTAATATCCCCCAACCCATTTTCTTATAAACATTTTGAACATGACGGACAAAGAAAGCGGACAAAATAAACAACCTCTTATTCTACCCATCACAGTGGTTCTGGTAGTCAAAAGAACATCCCTTCACTGCTATTATCTGAAATATGTGGGACAGGTGTCACATGCATATTCACCTGGAACTACTGATTAAACATAATAGCTGTGAAGGGATGTTCTTTTGACTACCAGAACCATTGTGAAGGGTAGAATGAGGGGTTGTTTATTTTGTCCGCTTTCTTTGTCCGTCATGTTCATAGTGTTAAACGTTTTGAACATGCCTATGCCCGAAGCTCTCATAGTCCAGACTCTGTCCCTTTTCTATTCTTTTCCCCCCTTCTTTACGTGCACTCTCCACAAGTTTATCGCCGCACTCCACTCATCATCGCGCGTGGTCTAGATTCTGGACTCTTTTTATGAAGTTTTTATATTCCCCAATGGTAAGCACTATATAGGCACCAATCCTGCAGACGCAAGCTGAAATCCTTATCCTAATCCTAACCCTAGTCCTAACCCTAACCCTAACCCTAACCCTAACCCTAATCCTAACCCTAATCCTAATCCTAATCTATGAATATTTAAGAATATTTATGAGCTTGGGTCTGCAGGATTGGTACCTATTTAGTGTTTACCTTCCCCGATACAGCTGCTAAACTCACTGTACGCGTCAAGTCGAGTGATGGCGCGATCCCGCGATCCCGAGAACCTGTCCGCCGACTTGACGCGTACAGTGAGTTTAGCAGCTGTATCGGGGAATATAAAAACTTCATAAAAAGAGTCCAGAATCTAGACTAAATCGCGCGATCCCCGAAAACTTCTTCATTTCTCGAAGGGAGGGCAGGATTTGAGAGTATGGTGCGACTGTCGACGTTATGACCGTTGATGGTGTATGCTCAGCCGATCGAGTGCGCGACACAGAACAAGACGTTTGAGTTCGTTGGTGCGCGATAAGGGAACAGTCCAGGCAGGACGAAACTGATGTTATCTCGTACCCACAGACTGTCCTTCTCTCTCTCTCTCTCTCTCTCTCTCTTGCTCTTTCTCTCTCTCTCTTTCCCTTTCCAGCACACTTGCTTTCTCTCACGTACACATACGTGTTACGCACACACACACAACTTCTGTTCATTCCGGGGTTCTTTACACATGTTCCATTTCAGCTTAGCAAACTATGAAATTATGACAAATTGGGAGAGATTATATCACATTCATAAATAATTTTCAATTAAGCATTATTCTACCTTTATCATTCACCTTGACCACACAATCAAAAGGAAAGATGTATTTTTGAATATAAGACCTACCAAGTCTACAGTTACAAAATTACTATGAGCCTGTAAGTACCAATTATGAAAGGAACTCAATTTGCTATAGACCAATTTCACAACGCAAGAGGGCAGCAGACTGTTCGACACAGTTCGACATACTGGGGTGGGCGCTCCAACTTTTATAGTACACAAGTCAATAGCGCTTTATGTACATTCGTTCGATTTTTGTCTATTTTGACCAGTATATGCAGATTTATTTTAATATTTGCAATGAGAAATTATCAGGGAAGTTCAGGTCCTAGCTGGGCGGTGTTCAAATACCACAAGGATTAGAGAAAGTTTAAAAATTGGAAGCTAACTGAGTGCGAAATTCACTCGCTTTTGACTCATGAAGCCTGTTTGTGTGAGAAGCCGTACTCCCTACACAGGTTTCCGTAAGCAATGTGAAGGAATTCGTCGCCAGTGGGTAAAAACATCAACAAAAAAGACTTTGAAGTCAAGAAACATTATCATTATGTACTTTGGCGTAAAATTTAATGAGTGAAAACTTGACCTTGTAAACAGGGTAATATTTAGGGCTCCCGTTTACTACGGCTTCTATGCTGCAATCGAACTTTTACTGACAAAACTAAGTTGAAAAACCATCGAAATTACAAAAATACATCATACCTTCATCCGTCAGATATGACCATTGTCTTACCTCATTTACCCATGTATCCATGCTTTATTTTATTGATCTAGAATAAAGTAAATGGAACAATATCGGGGCATATCTCATATCTTACATTCATTTTGTACACAGAGCCAATTGCGGTCAGCGCGCTTGCCCACAGCAGCAATGGCGTCGCCGATAGAGGGCCAAATACATAAACTGGCCGTGAAATTGGTCTATACGAAAAATCATTCTAGATTATGAAACCATAACTATTTCTCTACCAGTCAGAAGACCCCGTCTGATTCGGTCCAGTGGTCACAAAGAAATAGGGATTTTTTTTCTAATCAATGTCATAAGTCCCTACTGTCCAAGTTTGAACAAAAGGGACCATCAAACAGTGTCAAATCACTACGAACAAATCACACCCTTTTTTAATTGTTTGCAAAGGAAATCGCTATTTTCTTTTCATTTGTGCTTTGGTTCTGAAGAAAACAATTATTTTTTTGTCATAGTTATCCTCATTCTTAATGTTGTTGCTGCAGTTGTTATTGCAAATGAAGGGAATGTGGATATGTTTTTCCATAACAAAATAAATCATGAATGAGAAAAGATGAGCAGTTTTCAGAGTTTTTAAGATGTTGGTCATTTGTAAGTAATGAAATTCAGTGATTATAAAACAAATCCTAAGACTATTTCATAATGCCTTGTCTTGATCTCTGAAGCAAGCTCTTTTTTTTTAAATCTTTTTTTTTTTTTTTACATAAGCTGGAACAATCTTTGTTGAAATAGTATGCATAAATTTGAATGAATTTGTAAACTAGTCTCCTGTGAACAAGATATTTTCATTTTGTGGATGCCAAGGCCATTATTGATAAAAGATAGAGTAAATTTACCAATGACGCGCTTTACTAAACCGTGGTCTTTTGTCTAGTGGAATACAGAAAGAATAATGATGCACCACTGCAATAATAATAATAATCATAGCAAATCAAAACAAAACAGCGATTTCTTTTGTAAACCACTCAAAAGGATAGTGAGATTGTCCTTTGTGCTTTGAGTTCTCCGTTTGTCCAAACTTGGACTGGAAGGACCTATGACGTCCATTTCAAAATTCTATATTTCTTCGTGACTACTGGACCGAATCAGACGAGGTCTTCGCTGACTAATGGAGGAATGGTTATAGTTTCATAATCTACAATGACTTTTCATATTGCAAAATTATTTCTTTCATTATCGATACTTATAGGCCCATCGTTTTTTTTTTTTTTTTTGGGGGGGGGGGGGAGGGGACAAACTGTATTAATCAATCTCCCCACTTCCTAGGAATTCTTAGAATATATCAATGCTAAGTGTCCGAACATCGCCTAGTTCGATATTCAGACAGGAAAAAATTACTTTAAAGCTAATTAGTTAATCAGCTTTCCATACGATTTACCCCCATGTGAAAAGGCTATTATTACTATGCCAATTTTGCGACTATACACTTCTCTTGACGTACAATTTCATTCAGAACTATACATTTTGTACACTCATTTTTCTTGAATGCATTTTCCAGATTCTTAATACACTGGAAATACATGTGGACACTAAGTTAGATTCATGACTCACAGTTCAAGTGTCTTCAACAACAATAATACTGAATCTATTACAAAGAAATTTATTTCAAATCATATGGAAACATAAATACATCACCTAGAACAATGGCAAATTAGAACTTCATTATCTGAGGCATGACTTGTTACTATACCCATCTCAGCGGCGATATAGTCATCATAGTTCTCTTGGTTGATGTACAGTTAATTGTATATTAATCTGTTAGCATGTCCAAAATATTATGACTAGCTACACTACAGATGTCATACACTGTAAAAAATATTGGGTAAAGTTTTTTGCCAGCACGAGGGTAATTACATGTCCAACCAAATTTGAACTATTTCTACCCAATGCGGGAAGCATATTGTCCAGTTAGGGTAAAAATAAGCAGTAATTAGTTATGGGCAAAATTTCGATCATATTGGATAAAAAGAAATGCCTAAAGTTGGTTGGACACATAATTACCCTCATGGCACATTTTATAGAGTCACGGTACACTTTACACTATAGAAAGTTTTTTTAAATCAACTGGACTGACCAGGCTTCAGATTATAAGAAATTATCTGAAACAATATATAAATTGTTGGATATGCAGTTCATCTAAGAGATGATCAAGATGTTCACTCTAAAATAAACGAGTCTTACCTCCACAATCCTGATGCTGTGAAGAATATATTATGCAAAAAAAAATGAGCAATTGCCATCAGATCTAAACTTTTCAAAGTACGATGCCCTGGGTGGGCGGTTGCAAATCAGATTGCTGTATATATTTCACAATGTTTAATTAACATGATGAAAACGTGGCCACAGGACATAACTTACTATGAACAGGCTTCAGACTGTTGAAATTACTGTAAGTGTAATCACAAGTATTGTCAAGATTATCACATTATAATATAAAACGCTCCTACCTCAAAATAAGCGCGTCAGTGACTTCAGGTGTGAAATACATACGGTGTACTTGGCGGTCTCAACAGCAGAGTGAACTGTATACCCAGAGTCCAAGACATCACATCAACACTGGCATACACAGGGCCCGGGGGCGGGGTGGGGGGGGGGGGGGGGGGGGTGTGGCACAAGTAGGCAATGCCCCCACCCCATTCACTAGCAAACTTAACAGATGAGGATATTCTTTCTGTCTACGTGCATTTAGGCATGTCACTAGCAAGTTTTACAGATGGGGTTATGCTTTCTGCATATTAGATGCGTCACATACATGAAACATACTTTAAATTTAATTGGAGGAAAGAAGTATTCAAACCTAAATGGTTGTAGTAGAGTGCATTTTCTGTATACATGTTTTTTTAAGGCGTCATATGCATAGGTTACTTTTTCTGTATAAATCATTTTTATCACAGTATGTAAAACTTGCACTTGCAAACTTAACAGATGAGATTATGCTTTCTGTATGCATGCATTTAGGCATGTCCTTCGTGTATACATAAACTATAATTTAATTTAATTAGGGGAAAGAAGTATTCAAACTTTTTTTGAAAATTGCCTTGTGATGGAATATAGGGTCCAAAGTTTGTTTGTTTGTTTGTTTGTTTGAAATTAATTTCTGCGTTCAACATGTTCAACACAATATAGCATATACATATACATTTTAGACACATGAATCATTTACAATCTCTTTCTGCATATAAAAAATGTATGAAAAATATTATTTAACTGAATTTCAGAACGCAGGAAACCGTCGTCACGAGTATTGACCAGACCTGAGTGGTTGCATCAGTTTGCACTTTCTGTATACATGCATCTTAGCCTGTCATATGTAAAGGTTATGCATTCTGTCCACATCATTTTTGATCACAGCATGTAAAGCTTGCACTAGCAAATTTAACAGGATGAGGTTATGCTTTTTCTACACATATCCCATGTACGAGCATTTTAGGCATGTCATATCTTGAAATCTTGAATATATCCGCTGAAAAAATAACCGAGAAAGGGAGGAAAATAATACAAGGGAAAAGAAGAAAAGAGAAAGATAAGAAGAAGAAAGAAAACGCAAAAAGACTTGGAAGCGCTATGAAAGGAGATTGGTTTGCATTTTATATCTGTCTAATGTTAAACTATTCTGCAACTCGTAGAATATTAGTATTTGCACAATACATAATTAGATCCTGGACACCTGATTGGATGAATATGGGTCACGTGATATTCACGTGTACTGTACAAGCTTATAGATCTTGACAGTGTTGTATAAAACAAATATTCAATGTTTTGTCATTCGGGCGACGGGTGTCCGACTATCCTCGAATTCGGCAGGAATGTGTACAATATGAAAAGCATTCAGTGTATTTTGGTGAAGAATCTACATTTTAAAGAAAGATATTTTTCCTCGATCGCTTCCCTCGCTCGCAATATTCAAATACTGGATGGTTTAAAAAATAACGATGCAGCAAGTGAGGTGATCGAAAAAAATAATATAGATATTATCATTATTATTATTATCATTATGATTATTATTACTATTATTACTAGTAGTAGTAGAAGTATCATTATTATCCTCATGATCATGATCACTGATTTTATCATTATTGTTATCATTATCATTCATATTGTTGTAAGCATTTCTATTTCTCTTATCAGATTTGTTTTTGTACTTTTTATCACTATCATTATTATCAATATCATTGTTATAATTACTATTATCATTATTGTTGTTAGTTTGTAGAAGTATCATTATTATCATCATGATCATGATCACTGATTTTATCATTATTGTTATCATTATCATTCATATTGCTGTAAGCATTTCTATTTCTCTTATCAGATTTGTTTTTGTAGTTTTGATCACTATCATTATTATCAATATCATTGTTATAATTACTATTATCATTATTGTTGTTAGTTTGTAGTTATTATTACTATCATTATCACTATCATTTTTGTTTGCAGTATCTTAGTATATGCTTTTTCTTCTTTGTTGCTTTTCCTCGTGAGTAGTATAAATCTGCAAATTTACAGTTAAAAATGGTAATAATCATTTTTGTTTGTTGTTGATTTGAAGATGGTTTCTGTTTGTTGTTTATTTATCATATTGTATTTCTGCATTTTTATGTGTGCCTTTCATTCTAAGCAACGACAAATGAAATGAAATGAAATGAAATGAAATGATTATTATTGTAATCATTTCGCCCACCTTGGTTATACTCATCCCAAAGACTACCATTTCTATTTACCCAATGTACAAATTCAGACTACTGGTACTAAACTGCATTTGAAGAGCGTTTTATTTGCTTTTTGCTCTCTGTGCATGTTGATACAAGAGTACTATATTTGCTTTTCACTAACAAAAAAAAAAAACACCCAAACAAAACAAAACAAAGCAAAACAAAAACCCACCCAAACTAAGGCAATAATTGTCCCCAGTGGAGGGGGAGGGGTGTTCATTGTCATGGTTGACAATGTCTAACCCAGAGTATTTCTTACGGCGTACTACAGCTTTACTACTTACAGTGCATGGGTTTCGGGTTGTCATCATTTTAAATTTGACTTTTCGTGTCAACGATACAGAGGTACTATCAAAGTTGTCAAATAACATGACGCACGTGACGAAAGAGAGGTCAAAAGTGTATTAAAGGCACTGGCTAACTTTGTGAGTAGCTGATTTAAAAAATTCTAAAACTAAGAGGAAACATGTGTATGTATTTGTACTCAAAAACACTGAAACCAACCATAATTTGGAATGAAAAAGTGTAAGTTAGACGCAAACGGCGATTTTATTATTCTTTGTCTCACGAGACAATCGCTAAGAGGACCACCTTGCTTGAATTTGAAAATGCCGTTATGTGCCTCCCGCGCACTATATTTTTTCACTTATCAAGAAAGATGAAATTTATACAAAGATCTCTGCATGGCCAGCCTGAGTTCTATGAGGCAACTTTGAAAAGAATGCAAATTAAAAAGTCATGCAAAGTTTAGATTTGAGAGAGAGAGAGAGAGAGAGAGAGAGAAAGAGAGAGAAAGAGAGAGAGAGAGAGAGAGAGAGAGAGAGAGAGAGAGAGAGAGAGAGAACGCATCCGACCGCCCCAAAAATCTGTGTGCTCCCGCCGCGTGATACGCCAATACACACAGTACGGTAAGGTGAGTCATACGCGCATGCGCACTCCTTATGTCTATTCTGTGCAACCGACCTCGTATATTTTTCAAACATTGGTTCACATTTTTTATATTTAAAAATACTTCCTGTGGATATTATACTTTGAAACTTTCAGACTGGTATTTTTACACTATAACCCTTATGTTTATCCCAAAGAAAGCCCGAAGAAAGCATTAGCTATGGGACACATGTTCTAAATGCCGCCCTATTAGAATAATACTTTACACAAAATTTTATGATTCAAGTATGCATGCAAGAATAGTACGCAATCTTTGAGTACGTAATCTTTGAATTTCCATTAATCTTTAATATTTAAAGTAATTTTTAATAAGTAATCTTTGAATTTCTATTCATGATACTCATTTATGTCATATTGAATTTGAAAATAAACACTGACCTAAAAACATGGCATCAATCCTATCATTTCTCTGTCCCCTGCCTTGTAAGCACTTCAAGAAACCTGAACATTCCTTACTTAATTTCATCAATATTTCTGTCGCACTGGAACTGTTCTGGTTCAAGGATACCAATCTCCGTCAAATCCTATGAGTTTCTTATCTATGACTTATCTATGACTGAATGCTGTTTTCTGAAGGTAAGATGGTGAAGGCTAATACTACTACACATGGGCGTCAGTCTGTTTTGTATTATAGTGGGAGGGGGCACGGTCTAAAATTTGCTATTAAGCAAAAGAAAAAAAAAAGGGTCCTCGACTTAAGATTTTATTGGTCGGGGATCATACCCCAAAATTTTGCTGAGAAGCAAAAAAAAAAAAGGGTCCTCAGCTTATTAATTTTTTAATGGGGGGGGGGGGGGGAGTATACCCTAATGGCCTTTTCAGGTATGTTTTTCCCCTACTTTACCCCTACTGTGTCCCCCACCCTCAAACATCCCCCACCCCCTTTGACAGCCATGCTACTAAACAGTTTACAGGTGGGACCGAGTTTCACCTCTTAGTATCGTTTAAGTGAAAAGTTTTGAAAAGACGACGGAGATAATGCAGTACTTTAAAACACTCCCTTCCCCTAAATTTAGTTAATTCTGATTTCAGATTTTAAAATCTTTGTCGAATCCTTTCATTTGCATCTCTTGGTATTGTTGAAATGCTTCATTCTGAGCTACGGTGAACAGGGTCTTCCAACCACCCACAGTACCTGTGAAAAACAACCATGAAAATAGCCGGTGATAAACAATCTATAATTATATTATCTCAATATACAGATGTGAAAAATGAGCATTATGCTGCCAATTTTATCCTTTCCTTCTTCCATCAAAAAATATATTAAGCATCATTATCTCCAAATTCACCAAATAACAAAATAATCATCAAAATTGTGAAATAAATCTTGCTGATAAGCTAACGACACCAATAATTAAATACTAAACAAGTAGGTGCTGGTACCTGTGTTAAGTTACCAGCACCAACGCTAGGTCCTCGCCAGTGTCGTCGTAAGCCCACCGCAAACTGCACGATCTGTCTGCGATCCGAGTTTGGAAAAAAATGTTACAGTGTTTGATATGAACACATTTTGAAAATCGAAAATCATACTGACCAAAGTTCTAAGTAGTCGTATGAATACTAAATTTGAAATTCCGGGCTATTGCAAGCCTCTTTGTAGGAATAAAAGCGCAGTCAATTCCGCATCGTCGTCATAGTAATCTTGCAATCGGCTGCGATTTAAAGCCGATTTGATCTGGACTCCGACCAAAAGGCTTGCAGTTAACCTGTGGTTTTAGAATTCCTAGTTTATTCCAAACCTCAAATAACAAAGTTTTGTTCGTTTAAGCTTTCATATTTAATGAAAAATGCCATTTGTTCCAAAATCTTGCGCAGTCGCAGCGTATAGTGTACGATGGGCTTATGGCAACCAAATCAGATGCCATTTACCCAATGGCCAGCGCTGAAACTATCTACCAAAAGATCGGCACCATTGTCGTCTATCCCTGTCAGAACCCTGAATACGTACCAAAGATTGTGGCCGTTCACTTCTATTCATCCTAGCTCCTGTGGTATTCATCAAGATTGCGTGTGTCGCAGATTGCGCCCAAACATTAAGCTCCTGTATGCCATCGATTATTTTATGATTTTTCTTTCCCAATACTGATTCCCTGGACTCTGCATGTATAAGGCCCCAGGGGGCGCCTTGGAGTCTCTCTGGGCTTACCTTTGTGAAGGAATGGTAGAATGCCGCCAGCCCGTGTAAAATACTTCCCGATCTCTCCAAGGTCCTCTTCTATTTTGGCGTAGGTCGCCTTCATCTCTGCAATGGAGGAAAGTCGCGTTACCTCAGCAACCTGTTCGGCCGAGAGATTGTAGCCTAGGTGAGCAGCTACCCTCTTGACGTTTCCAACCGGGTCCTACATGAACCAAAACAGGAACAGCTGGTAATCTTTGTCGAAATGTCAACTTGTGCCATCTGTTATATAGCCTGCGCCCCGCAATTAGCGTTTTATACCGGGGGGGGGGGGGGGGGGGGGGGGGGGGGGGGGGGTGTTTCATAAAGCTATTCGTAAAGTTACGAACGACTTCACGAACGACTTCACGAACGACTTGAATATGGCAGGCTAAATGGGATTCTCAATCGTTATAAATCGTATTAGCTAAAGGTGAAATATGCAGACGTTGATTAACATTAAGCCTACTATTGTTTACAAAACTTTTTATTGCGAAGTATATTTTTTGCAAAAATTTAATCGAGATTATTGGAAATGCAGTCATGCTTTGTTAAAGCGTCAGGAAAAACTTCGGGCTTCTCATTTTGCTAGACATATTCCAGTTGTTCGTAAAGTCATTCGTAACTTTACGAACAGCTTTATGAAACACCCCCCCCCCCCCCCGGTCCACACGAAGCGTCATTTGCTGGTCTGAGAACGGCTTCAGTTATTTGTGCGGAATCCGGACGTCTTAAAAATATGGTTGCAAAATCGAGCAACTGCAAACAAAACTTTGAATTACTAGCGGGCAATTCCACGGTAACTGACGTTACCAAGATAGAGTACTTGTGGTATTGTTTATATTGTAGTTTTGTGAATGACAATTGCTTGGGCTTTTAATTACTATAGATAAATGAGTGGATTATAGGAAAGAAACACATGGACAGTTTTTATCTCAAACTGCATTTCTTATCACACAGCAAGCGAAAAAGGGGCCGGTAACTGATGTTACGCAAAAAGACATGGAAAATGATGGTGTCGAATCAAATTTTGGTATCTCATGTCTCAGACATGTAGGGATTATGTAATTCATTCTACATTACACCTAGGCTCCTGGGAAGAGATGTGCAAAATAATGAGCTATTTGAATAATTTGTTTTAGTGTTATGAAAAATTTACTGAAGACGTTACTGACGTTACTCTGAAATTCAGCGTAGGTTTTGCACATTTCCATTAGTGTTTCATTCATTAACTACCAAATATCTGTTAAAGTAATCCATTAAAATCAAATAAATGAAAACGGATCTGAAAAAAATGAGTAAATATCAGAATAAGAGGCATTTAAAGCACTTTGCCCTGATCATAGTCCCATATGTGCAATGTTTTGTTTGTTTATGTTATTCTCCGTAAGAAGGTCGAATTGCAATTTTTTTTATCTAAATGTTTATTTTTAACAAAAAGAAGACTCTGTAGTGATTTTAGATTTTTATTTGAAATTAACAGGGCACAGTGTGACTTCAAATTTTGAGCTCTGTGTCTCATATGTTGCGGATTTGCCCACCCCACTAGCGTTTAAATGAATTTCTTTCAGTGGTTCTATTATAGGGCACCTAATAAAACGCAATCGAAAGGACGCCTCGTATTCACTAAACGCACATGGTACGTCATTTCGTTTGTATTTCCATTTCCAACATTATATAAACAGAACACATAGGATGCATTGTACAAAGTTAAACAACGAAACTTAACAATGGAATCGTAAATGTAAATAGTTCACAGTGTACAACATACCTAAGAAGAAGGTTGGTAATGGATGGGACTGCTGAAAAGCTGTGCTTGTAGATTGCAGCCCCCTATAGCGTAGCCAGGAATTTTCACCCGGGAAAGTCAAGGCGAGGGAGCGAAGCGAGAAGGGGACCCCCCCCCCCATGGTAGGGAAATTTTTTAAATTTCGTGCATGAAAATGGCATTTTCTGCACACTAAAATTCAGTATTGGGGGTAAATTATGAGGGGGAGGGTGTGGGAGAGGATATCCCCTCCCATGGTAGGGTGATTTTTTTAAATTCTTGTATGAAAATGGCATTTTTCGTACACTTAAATTCAGTATTAGGGGTAACTTACAAATTATGACTCGCTGGAAGTTGTTGTTTTTTTTTTTGCTCGCAGGTCAGCGCGGGGGGGGGGGGGGGTATGGCCCCCTTATGCCCCCTTATCTACGCCAGTGCCTATAGCTCAATTCAATGTTAAAAGTTCACGCTGCAGTAAGCAGTGAACAAATTCTCCTATAAATATAGACAAATTTACTTAGCGCCGCTCCAGCACTCGAGAACAAGCGTTCTATTGGCATCCATCTTGTCATTAGGCTTGTACAGACTGCTATGGACTGGAGGTGCACCCCGTCCCCCCCCCCCCCCCCCCCCACTCCAAGGTCAGAGGGACCGCATGCGTGTTCCTAAAATCTCTGGTAAGGGGTACTTTTTGGCCGACAAAGTCCCGCCCGAGAATTGTAAAAAAAAAGGGGTGTATTTGACTTTCCACCCGGACATGCCGGAGATTTCCTGAAAAAGAGGGGTCTTTTTCAGCTTCGATCAAATGATGAATTCGATCCTCGACGTAAGGGTATGAAATGCAAATTATAATTATCAATAAATTCGTATGTTTCTACGATGGGTTTTCCTCATGTTATTTCCGATCATTTGCAACGGCGCAAAGTCGTCTTAACCGGGTTCTTAACTTTCCTGAGATAGGGGGTTGAAATGAGAGCTACCTGAGAGGGGATGAATTGAGCAGTGTTCCGGATTTAGGGGCTCTCCAAGGCAGGAAAAGCCCGCGAAAGGGGGGTTTCAGAAATTTTAGCTGTCCGGAGATAGGGGGTACTTGCAACTGGGAACAAGCATATGCGTACCCTAAATAACACTGAGTGGGGGGGGGGGGGGCGGGAGGTGCACTAGAAACTTGTGCTTCTTCTCTGCTCAAAGCCGAGTTTCCAATGCAACTCTGACATATAGGCAGGAGAGACTAAAATGGCAGAGAGTAGGGGAAAAGGGAGAGAAACAGGAAGGGAGAGGGAGAGAAAGAGAAAAGGCGGAGGATAGTGTGAGAGAAAGAGAAAGAAAGAGGGAGAGTGAAAGGAAAGAGAGCGAGAGAGAAAGAAAGCGAAAGAGAGAGAAAGAGAGGGAGAGAGATAAGAGAGAGAAGATCAAACGTGGCGAAGACTGTAAAATGGAAGGGGAGGGGGGGGGGGGGGAGATGAAGATATTCTTGAAATGAGAGGACATTTGGACACCAGTAAAATCACCATTTGGATAGGATAGACACAGCAGTATTAAAAGTACACACAACAAAAATGAAGAAAAAATCCACCTTTTTCATGTCCTCAAAGTTAACATAGAGAAAGTTGTCGTCATTGCGATGTTTCCAAAAGCCGTACTGATGTTCCCATATCGAGCCATATGCCACTACAAAAGAAAGAATATTAACCATCATTAAAATATTACCTTCCTGAGTGGCTTATATATGTATAGGCCTTAGATTATACAAAAATGTTAGAGTCTTAAAAGATGGGGTAGGGAAAACATAAACATGGATCTTTAAGTTTCTGCATGGAGGTAAAAAAAGTGGTTTCTGCGCCCGAGTGCTATAAACATTTGGAGCAATTTTGCAGACAATATTAAATCATGTTCAACCATAAACTCCTTGAAAGCTACCCTTAAAAGAAATGGCATGGGATCTTTAATATGCATCCCACACTCCAAGTTAGTAAACTATATTACTCACATAATTATCAAATCGCGATTAATCCCTTTTCTTTTACTCAACTGCTGTCTACTGCACCTGCACCCGCACTTGCATAGCACCCGCTTGATCAGTACTGAGCGATTTATGTCACGAAACATATTTTACGAGGCTGCCATCAATATCAAGTCTAACCGCTCACGATGGCGGTCTCCTGCGTTCTTTGAATTGCATATTCTGTTTAATGAAAACTATAATATTTTGTTTTATATTTGTTTTATTCTTTATTATTACGACTGTATTGTTACTGATCTTTTATGTATTACCTATGTAAACATATTTGTATTGCATATCATTTTTTTGAACGCAGAAATAAAATCAAACAAACAAACAAACAAACAAACAAACAAACAAATAAACACATAAACAGGTTATTTACAGATTTGGTAACCCTCTTTCTATCAGATTTCTTTACTTTGAAATGAAAAATAGCAAGATAGACCAACTAGCAAATCTATATGACTATGATTTTTTTTTCCTCCTCGCGTTGCATATTAAACAAACGAAACAAAGGCATAGATTGGTTTTGGCATTCAAACTCTTCATATGGGCTTTAATTTTCAGCTCCCTGCCTCCACTCCTGCTTTCCTTTGATAATCCCTTTCTGAATAGCAATGAAGTCTCTGTTTGGCTTAAGGAGTGAGCAGGGGTGGTAGAATATGTTATTGAAATTCAATTGTCATGACGAAGGAAACACCCCTGGCATGCACTTCTGTGTCCCCCACCCCTACTCCATTTCATCCGTAATTTTGTTCCTTCCCTTTTTGGCAAATCCTGAATATTTACAGGAAGATTATATTCACTCGAAACTTACCATTATCGGAGAGGAAATGATCAAAGCTCTCTTTCCAGGTGAATGGTTGAGGATCAGGTTGCATGAAATTGTAGAAGGATACCAGACAGTCTCTAGGGTTGCGGGCTACATACACAATCTGCAATTGAAAGCAGATAGTTTTACTGCTTGACAAATAGGCAGGGGCATCAATCGGGGGGGGGGGGGGGGGGACAGCTTATGTATTAGTATATTATAGGCATGTTACCTTGGGCTTCTTCTCCCAGATTTGTTCCGGTAGAAGCTGAATGGGAAGATGCGTTAGATACAGTCTCGGTGAAGGTGCCTCAGCGAGAACATCGTAGGCTTTCGCACCTTTGTGATGCCAAATGGGAAGCTCTAGCAAGGCAGTCTGATTTCTTTCGAAGCGTTCTTGGCTCGTGAGAGGGATGCCTGAATTCTCTGCCAGGAAAATTATCTCTAACATCCAGTGTGTACCTGATCGAAGAAAATTGGAATAACAAAATGACAATGTTTTACAAATAGTCTGGATCACTTTCTTAACGTTGTTTGTAATGATAGTACCGTATGGAATGCTGTTAGGCGTATTGTCATCTGGTTAACAAACTAGTTTTTACTGATCTAGTGAACTGGTAATCTGGTGAACAGGCTGTGCTGAAAAATTCATCTCCAACCCTAGCCAAAATCATCTGGCATCCCACAGGGCACGATTAATGGTCCATTGCGTTTTATCCTCTTCATCAATGACCGAACTGATTACCTCTTACCAATTCCATCTTCAAATCCAATCAATGTTCAACTGGCGTCCCATAAGTTTTTACTCGCACAGAGTTGATTGCATCTTTCATCTATATGGCACCCTAACAATAGGACAACCGTCTCCACCAGAAAATACGTCGACGATAAAAAAAAAAATTATGAAGTGCATCTAAAATCTGTATTAAAAAGCCCCCCCCCCACGCCCTGGCCCTCAAAACGTCCTAATAGTAGGAACTGAATAGAAGAATAGAGAGAATTTTATGGTGATGACAATGATGATGATAATGATTACAGTGATAATGATAATTGAGAGAAAAATGTGGGTAAGATATCTCGCATAATAGCATCCAGTGATCGAACCCAGGACCTCTCGTATGAGAATCAAGAGTCTACACCGGTATTGACCAATATATTCCGGAAGAGGGACCGGAAACTTTCATGCATGAGGAGGACTTGAGAGGACTTGAGAGAATAATCCGTTTCACCCGCAAGAGAAGAAAAATATGCGATACTGTCAGGATGTTTTGAGAAGAGCCTTAAACGAAAATTATGAAATAAAAAGGTAAAATACAGTATGTATTTACCGCATTTTGGATAAGTAGTCAATATGACGTCATCTTCCCTGACCTCCATGCTTCGAATGGCCTTCATATCATCAGGGGTCACAAAGGAATGTAGGGGAATCCCCTCGTATTTGAATGTTTTCGTGGCATTGGCAACTACGCTGAATGGGGTAGGGTTGTTGCTAGAATCCGCCATTAATTGTTGCCTTCTTCGACCTACATACGCTGCAGCGTGACGAACAAGATCCGAGTCTGTCGGCCTGGTATTGAGGGAAAGATAGTGTCAGAGACTGAGAGAAAAGGGGAATTCGGGCAGCGAAATTATTGCAAAAAATACTTCCATGAACACATCGTTATCATTGAGAAAGGAGGGAATATTCAAGTACCGAATCGTACAGAACACGTCGTGAGAGCAAAAGCAAAGCCAAATAAAATATTGTAATATCTCCCAACCCATTTTCTTAAACGTTTTGAACATGCCTATGCCCGAAGCTCTCATAGTCCAGACTCTGTCCCTTTTCTATTCTTTTCCCCCCTTATTTTACGTGCACTCTCCACAAGTTTATCGCCGCACTCCACTCATCATCGCGCGTAGTCTAGATTCTGGACTCTTTTTATGAAGTTATTATATTCGCCGATATAGCTGCTAAACTCACTGTACGCGTCAAGTCGAGTGATGGCGCGATCCCGAGAACCTGTCCGCCGACTTGACGCGTACAGTGAGTTTAGCAGCTGTATCGGGGAATATAAAAACTTCATAAAAAGAGTCCAGAATCTAGACTACATCGCGCGATCCCCGAAAACTTCTTCATTTCTCGAAGGGAGGGCAGGATTTGAGAGTATGGTGCGACTGTCGACGTTATGACCGTTGATGGTGTATGCTCAGCCGATCGAGTGCGCGACACAGAACAAGACGTTTGAGTTCGTTGGTGCGCGATAAGGAAACAGTCCAGGCAGGACGAAACTGATGTTATCTCGTACCCACAGACTGTCCTTCTCTCTCTCTCTCTCTCTCTCTCTCTCTCTCTCTCTCTCTCTTGCTCTTTCTCTCTCTCTCTCTCCCTTTCCAGCACACTTGCTTTCTCTCACATACACATACGTGTTACGTACACACACAACTTCTGTTCATTCCGGGGTTCTTTACACATGTTCCATTTCAGCTTAGCAAACTATGAAATTATGACAAATTGGGAGAGATTATATCACATTCATAAATAATTTTCAATTAAGCATTATTCTACCTTTATCATTCACCTTGACCACACGATCAAAAGGAAAGATGTATTTTTGAATATAAGACGTACCAAGTCTACAGTTACAAAATTACTATGAGCCCCAATTATGAAAGGAACTCAATTTGCTATAGACCAATTTCACCGCCGGTTTATGTATTTGGCCCTCTATCGGCGACGCCATTGCTGCGGTGGGCAAGCGCGCTGACCGCGATTGGCTCTGTGTACAAAATGAATGTAAGATATGAGATATGCCCCGAAATTGTTCCATTTACTTTGTTCTAGATCAATAAAATAAAGCATGGATACATGGATAGATGAGGTAAGACAATGGTCATATCTGACGGATGAAGGAATGATGTATTTTTGTACTTTCGATGGTTTTTCAACTTAGTTTTGTCAGTTAAAGTTCGATTGCAGCATAGAAGCCGTAGTAAACCGGAGCCCTAAATCTTACCCTGTCTACAAAGTCATGTTTGCACTCATTAAATTTTACGCCAAAGTACATAATGATAATGTTTCTTGACTTCAAAGTCCTTTCTGTTGATTTTTTTACCCACTGGCGACGAATTCCTTCATATTGCTTACGGAAACCTGTGTAGGGAATACGGCTTCTCACACAAATAGGCTTCATGAGTCAAAAGCGAATGAATTTCGCACTCAGCTTCCCATTTTTTTTAACTTTCTCTAATCCTTGTGGCATTCGAGCACCGCACAGCTGCGACCTGAACTTCCCTGATAATTTCTCATTGCAAATATTAAAATAAATCTGCATATACTGGTCAAAATAGACAAAAAATCGAACGAATGTACATGACGCGCTATTGACTTGTGTACTATAAAAGATGGGGCGCCCACCGCAGTATGTCGAACTGTGTCGAACAGTCTGCTGCCCTCTTACGTTGTGAAATTGGTCTATACGAAAAATCATTCTAGATTATGAAACCATAACTATTTCTCTACCAGTCAGAAGACCCCGTCTGATTCGTTCCAGTGGTCACAAAGAAATAGGGATTTTTTTTCTAATCAATGTCATAAGTCCCTACTGTCCAAGTTTGAACAAAAGGGACCATCAAACAGTGTCAAATCACTACGAACAAATCACACCCTTTTTTAATTGTTTGCAAAGGAAATCGCTATTTTCTTTTCATTTGTGCTTTGGTTCTGAAGAAAACAATTTTTTTTTTGTCATAGTTATCCTCATTCTTAATGTTGTTGCTGCAGTTGTTATTGCAAATGAAGGGAATGTGGATATGTTTTTCCATAACAAAATAAATCATGAATGAGAAAAGATGAGCAGTTTTCAGAGTTTTTAAGATGTTGGTCATTTGTAAGTAATAAAACTCAGTGATTATAAAACAAATCCTAAGACTATTTCATAATGCCTTGTCTTGATCTCTGAAGCAAGCTTTTTTAAAAATTTTTTTGTATTTTTTTTTTTACATAAGCTGGAACAATCTTTGTTGAAATAGTATGCATAAATTTGAATGAATTTGTAAACTAGTCTCCTGTGAACAAGATGTTTTTATTTTGTGGATGCCAAGGCCATTATTGATAAAAGATAGAGTAAATTTACCAATGACGCGCTTTACTAAACCGTGGTCTTTTGTCTTGTGGAATACAGAAAGAATAATGATGCACCACTGCAATAATAATAATCATAGCAAATCAAAACAAAACAGCGATTTCTTTTGTAAACCACTCAAAAGGATAGTGAGATTGTCCTTTGTGCTTTGAGTTCTCTGTTTGTCCAAACTTGGACTGGAAGGACCTATGACGTCCATTTCAAAATTCTATATTTCTTCGTGACTACTGGACCGAATCAGACGAGGTCTTAGCTGACTAATGGAGGAATGGTTATAGTTTCATAATCTAAAATGACTTTTCATATTGCAAAATTATTTCTTTCATTATCGATACTTATAGGCCCATCGTTTTTTTTTTTTTTGTTTTTTTTTTTTTTTTTGGGGGGGGGGGGACAAACTGTATTAATCAATCTCCCCACTTCCTAGGAATTCTTAGAATATATCAATGCTAAGTGTCCGAATATCGCCTAGTTCGATATTCAGACAGGAAAAATTACTTTAAAGCTAATTAGTTAATCAGCTTTCCATACGATTTACCCCCATGTGAAAAGGCTATTATTACTATGCCAGTTTTGCGACTATACACTTCTCTTGACGTACAATTTCATTCAGAACTATGCATTTTGTACACTCATTTTTCTTGAATGCATTTTCCAGCTTCTTAATACACTGGAAATACATGTGGACACTAAGTTAGATTCATGACTCACAGTTCAAGTGTCTTCAACAACAATAATACTGAATCTATTACAAAGAAATTTATTTCAAATCATATGGAAACATAAATACATCACCTAGAACAATGGCAAATTAGAACTTGATTATCACTGAGGCATGACTTGTTACTATACCCATCTCAGCGACGATATAGTCATCATAGTTCTCCTCTTGGTTGATGTACAGTTAATTGTATATTAATCTCTTAGCATGTCAAAAATGTTATGACTAGCTACACTACAGATGTCATACACTGTAAAAAATATTGGGTAAAATTTTTCGCCAGCACGAGGGTAATTACATGTCCAACCAACTTTGGACTATTTCTACCCAATGCGAGAAGCATATTGTCCAGTTAGGGTAAAAATAAGCAGTAATTAGTTATGGGCAAAATTTCGATCATATTGGATAAAAAGAAATGCCTAAAGTCGGTTGGACACATAATTACCCTAATGGCACATTTTATAGAGTCACGGTACACTTTACACAAGAAAGTTTTTTAAATCAACTGGACTGACCAGGCTTCAGATTATAAGAAATTATCTGAAACAATATATAAATTGTTGGATATGCAGTTCATCTAAAAGATGATCAAGATGTGCACTCTAAAATAAACGAGTCTTACCTCCACAATCCTGATGCTGTGAAGAATATATTATGCCAAAAAAAAAAAAAAAAAAAATGAGCAATTGCCATCAGATCTAAACTTTTCAAAGTGCGATACCCTGGGTGGGCGGTTGCAAATCAGATTGCTGTATATATTTCACAATGTTTAATTAACATGATAAAAAACGTGGCCACAGGACATAACTTTCTATGAACAGGCTTCAGACTGTTGAAATTACTGTAAGTGTAATCACAAGTATTGTCAAGATTATCACATTATAATATAAAACGGTCCTACCTTAAAATAAGCGCGTCAGTGACTTCAGGTGTGAAATACATACGGTGTACTTGGCGGTCTCAACAGCAGAGTGAACTGTATACCCAGAGTCCAAGACATCACATCAACACTGGCATAGACAGGGCCCGGGGGCGGGGTGGGGGGGGGGGGGGTGTGGCACAAGTAGGCAATGCCCCACCCCATTCACTAGCAAACTTAACAGATGAGGATATTCTTTCTGTCTACGTGCATTTAGGCATGTCACTAGCACGTTTTACAGATGGGGTTATGCTTTCTGCATATTAGATGCGTCACATACATGAAACATACTTTAAATTTAATTGGAGGAAAGAAGTATTCAAACCTAAATGGTTGTAGTAGAGTGCATTTTCTGTATACATGTTTTTTTAGGCGTGTCATATGCATAGGTTACTTTTGATGTATAAATCATGTTTATCACAGTATGTAAAACTTGCACTTGCAAACTTAACAGATGAGATTATGCTTTCTGTATGCATGCATTTAGGCATGTCCTTTGTGTATACATAAACTATAATTTAATTTAATTAGGGGAAAGAAGTATTCAAACTTTTTTTTGAAAATTGCCTTGTGATGGAATATAGGGTCCAAAGTTTGTTTGTTTGTTTGTTTCTACGTTCAACATGTTCAACACAATATAGCATATACATATACATATACATTTTAGACACATGAATCATTTACAATCTCTTTCTGCATATAAAAAATGTATGAAAAATATTATTTAACTGAATTTCAGAACGCAGGAAACCGTCGTCACGAGTATTGACCAGACCTGAGTGGTTGCATCAGTTTGCACTTTCTGTATACATGCATCTTAGCCTGTCATATTTAAAGGTTATGCATTCTGTCCACATCATTTTTTATCACAGCATGTAAAGCTTGCACTAGCAAATTTAACAGGATGAGGTTATGCATTTTCTACACATATCCCATGTACGAGCATTTTAGGCATGTCATATCTTGAAATCTTGAATATATCCGCTGAAAAAAAAAAACCGAGAAAGGGAGGAAAATAAAACAAGGGAAAAGAAGAAAAGAGAAAGATAAGAAGAAAGAGAACGCAAAAAGACTTGGAAGCGCTATGAAAGGAAATTGGTTTGCATTTTATGTCTGTCTAATGTTAAACTATTCTTCAACTCGTAGAATATTAGTATTTGCACAATACATAATTAGATCCTGGACACCTGATTGGATGAATATGGGTCACGTGATATTCACGTGTACTGTACAAGCTTATAGATCTTGACAGTGTTGTATAAAACAAATATTCAATGTTTTGTCATTCGGGCGACGGGTGTCCGACTATCCTCGAATTCGGCAGGAATGTGTACAATATGAAAAGCATTCAGTGTATTTTGGTGAAGAATCTACATTTTAAAGAAAGATATTTTTCCTCGATCGCTTCCCTCGCTCGCAATATTCAAATACTGGATGGTTTAAAAAATAACGATGCAGCAAGTGAGGTGATCGAAAAAAATAATATAGATATTATCATTATTATTATTATCATTATGATTATTATTACTATTATTACTAGTAGTAGTAGAAGTATCATTATTATCCTCATGATCATGATCACTGATTTTATCATTATTGTTATCATTATCATTCATATTGTTGTAAGCATTTCTATTTCTCTTATCAGATTTGTTTTTGTACTTTTTATCACTATCATTATTATCAATATCATTGTTATAATTACTATTATCATTATTGTTGTTAGTTTGTAGAAGTATCATTATTATCATCATGATCATGATCACTGATTTTATCATTATTGTTATCATTATCATTCATATTGCTGTAAGCATTTCTATTTCTCTTATCAGATTTGTTTTTGTAGTTTTGATCACTATCATTATTATCAATATCATTGTTATAATTACTATTATCATTATTGTTGTTAGTTTGTAGTTATTATTACTATCATTATCACTATCATTTTTGTTTGCAGTATCTTAGTATATGCTTTTTCTTCTTTGTTGCTTTTCCTCGTGAGTAGTATAAATCTGCAAATTTACAGTTAAAAATGGTAATAATCATTTTTGTTTGTTGTTGATTTTGAAGATGGTTTCTGTTTGTTGTTTATTTATCATATTGTATTTCTGCATTTTTATGTGTGCCTTTCATTCTAAGCAACGACAAATGAAATGAAATGAAATGAAATGAAATGATTATTATTGTAATCATTTCGCCCACCTTGGGTTATACTCATCCCAAAGACTACCATTTCTATTTACCCAATGTACAAATTCAGACTACTGGTACTAAACTGCATTTGAAGAGCGTTTTATTTGCTTTTTGCTCTCTGTGCATGTTGATACAAGAGTACTATATTTGCTTTTTACTAACAAAAAAAAAACACCCAAACAAAACAAAACAAAGCAAAACAAAAACCCACCCAAACTAAGGCAATAATTGTCCCCAGTGGAGGGGGAGGGGTGTTCATTGTCATGGTTGACAATGTCTAACCCAGAGTATTTCTTACGGCGTACTACAGCTTTACTACTTACAGTGCATGGGTTTCGGGTTGTCATCATTTTAAATTTGACTTTTCGTGTCAACGATACAGAGGTACTATCAAAGTTGTCAAATAACATGACGCACGTGACGAAAGAGAGGTCAAAAGTGTATTAAAGGCACTGGCTAACTTTTGTGAGTAGCTGATTTAAAAAATTCTAAAACTAAGAGGAAACATGTGTATGTATTTGTACTCAAAAACACTGAAACCAACCATAATTTGGAATGAAAAAGTGTAAGTTAGACGCAAACGGCGATTTTATTATTCTTTGTCTCACGAGACAATCGCTAAGAGGACCACCTTGCTTGAATTTGAAAATGCCGTTATGTGCCTCCCGCGCACTATATTTTTTCACTTATCAAGAAAGATGAAATTTATACAAAGATCTCTGCATGGCCAGCCTGAGTTCTATGAGGCAACTTTGAAAAGAATGCAAATTAAAAAGTCATGCAAAGTTTAGATTTGAGAGAGAGAGAGAGAGAGAGAGAGAGAAAGAGAGAGAAAGAGAGAGAGAGAGAGAGAGAGAGAGAGAGAGAGAGAACGCATCCGACCGCCCCAAAAATCTGTGTGCTCCCGCCGCGTGATACGCCAATACACACAGTACGGTAAGGTGAGTCATACGCGCATGCGCACTCCTTATGTCTATTCTGTGCAACCGACCCTCGTATATTTTTCAAACATTGGTTCACATTTTTTATATTTAAAAATACTTCCTGTGGATATTATACTTTGAAACTTTCAGACTGGTATTTTTACACTATAACCCTTATGTTTATCCCAAAGAAAGCCCGAAGAAAGCATTAGCTATGGGACACATGTTTAAGGTTTGTACCTGTGTACAAACATGCCCATGTGCATGTATGTGTTTGTCGATGAGAAAAAAACAAAGCCATAAATTTGATAACATTATTAAGGAAAAATTCCTCTCCTTCCTAGTATGTGACAGTACGTGCCATGGCAGGAAATGAATACCATCCTTTCGTTTTGTGATTTGGTGTCATTTTATTAAATAGCCTATAGCATGAAATAATTCCTTTTGAAGTCCGCCAAAACTAAGCTCGGATTAACTGGCACCCTCCACCGTGGGGCTTTTTGGCCACATGATAGGTTCTCATCGGAAACATTGAAAATATAGGAAACTACAGGTCTTGCACTGGGTTTCCACATCTCTACAGCGTATGTAGGAGTATATTATAGGCATGTTACCTTGGGCTTCTTCTCCCAGATTTGTTCAGGTAGAAACTGAATGGGAAGATGCGTTAGATACAGTCTCGGTGAAGGTGCCTCAGCGAGAACATCGTAGGATTTCGCACCTTTCTGATGCCAAAATATGGGAAGCTCTAGCAAGAAAGTCTGTCTTCTTTCGAAGCGTTCTTGGCTCGTGAGAGGGATGCCTGAATTCTCTGCCAGGAAAATTACCTCTAACATCCAGTGTGTACCTGATCGAAGGAAATTGGTATATTAATCTGAATAACAAAATAACAATGTTTTACAAATAGTCTGGATCACTTTCTTAACGTTGTTTGTATCTTTCAGTCATGGACATGATAGTACCGTATGGAATGCTGTTGGGCGTTTTGTCATCTGGTTAACAAACTAGTTTTACTAATCTAGTGAACTAGTAATCTGGTGAACAGGCTGTGCTGAAAAATGCATCTCCAACCCTAGCCAAAATCATCTGGCATCCCACAGGGCACGATCAATGGTCCATTGCGTTTTATCCTCTTCATCAGCGACCGAACTTATTACCTCTTACCAGTTCTACTTCAAATCCAATCAGTGTTCAACTGGCGTCCCATAAGTTTTTACTCGCACAGAGTTGACTGCATCTTTCATCTGTATGGCACCCTAACAATAGGACAACCGTCTCCACCAGAAAATACGTTGACGATATTGCGTGCATCTAAAATCTGTATTAAAAAGCCCCCCCCCCCCACGCCCCGGCCCTCAAAACGTCTCAAAAGTAGGAACTGAATAGAAGCATAGAGAGAAGAATTTTAGGATGATGACAATGATGATGATAATGATTACAGTGATAATGATAATCGAGAGAAATGGTGGGCAAGATATCTCGCATAATAGCATCCAGTGAGGATCGAACCCAGGACCTCTCGTATGAGAGTCAAGAGTCTACACCAATATATTCCGGAAGAGGGACCGGAAGCTTTCATGCATGAGGAGGACTTGAGAGAATAATCCGTTTCCCCCCAAAGAGGCAACAGAAGGAAAAATATGCGATACTGTCAGGATTTTTTGAGAAAAGCCTTAAACGAAAATTGTGATATCAAATGGTAAAATACATAATTTATATTTACCACTTTTGGGATAAGTAGTCAGTATGACGTCATCTTCCCTGACCTCCATGCTTCGAATGGCCTTCATATCATCAGGAGTCACAAAGGAATGTAGGGGAATCCCCTCGTATTTGAACGTCTTCTTGACATTGGCAACCATGCTGAATGGGGTAGGGTTGTTGCTAGAATCAGCCATTTTGTTGCCTTCTTCAACTTATACAGCTACGAAGAAGATCTGAATGGCAGTCTGTCAGCCTGGTATTGAGGAAAACATTATGTAGTATCAGAGATTGATAGAAAAGGGGAATTCAGGCTGCGAAAAAAAATGCCAAAATTAATTTGATGAACACATTGTTTTCACTGTGAAAAGAGGATACTTATAAAGAGTAAGTGAATCCAGTGGAGTACGGGGGGGGGGGGGGTACTTAAAGGGGTGCAGAATCTTCAAGGGAGAAAGGAAAATGGGAGCAAAGGAAGAGTGATTCCGACCCTTAAGAATGAATGCGCCCCCGATTCGCAGGGTAAATTGCATTAGAAATAGGTTTTTCAAGGTTTTGAGCTCGTATAAGTGCTAGAGTATTCGCAAAATAGGCGAATTCACACATTTGCTTCAGGATTTCATTATTTCCGGCCCTTTTTGCGTATCTTTCAGAATTTTTTTTTAATCGTTTACAATTATCATGAAATAAATATAAATCAAAATAAAATTATGTTGCTTCGCTCCCTTTAATAACTTTCATGACTTTCAGTTCCTCTTTTTATAAGCATACAATTCTTAATTTATTCGACTTAAATCAGGGAAAACTCCAAAATTCGCTTAAAATTCTTAATCTAATAGATTTAGAAATCTTATTAGAAGTCTTATTGATTATTTGAATTTCTTAATCTACTTTTGGAGTTGTGCCTAATTACAATCGACTTAGATCAATTTCTAATCTAAGAAATTTAGAGTGACATCATGTTAATGTAATCATTATGTAGATTTGTGGCTACATTATCGTTGTCAGTCCATTTACGTTTAAATTCTCTTTCATCTATTTCTCATTATGTATTCATATACCTCTTATGTTTACTTACACGGAACTATTAACGCAGTATGATTACTCATATTATACTGTCACTTATGTGATGTGTTGTTTGTAAATTCAGTTCAGTTCAATTCACTTCATTCAGTATTAAGCACTACACAATAAGAAAAAAAAAAGGTGCAATTTTGCACCCTCCAAATGCAACACTGGGAGCTCCTTTTTGGGTGCAACTTTGCACCCGAAGACGCCTTTTGCACCTTTAACGGTGCAGTTAGCTTCATTTTGCACCCTAGAGGGTGCAGAGTTGTACCCTTTAGGGAAAGGTGCGAATTTGCACCCTTTTGAATGAGAAAAATGTCTGCACTCTTAAAGGTGCAAAGTTGCACCTTTTAGGGTGCAAACGGGCATTTCCGGGTGCAAAAAAGAACAAAAAGGTGCATTTCTGCACCTTTTTCGCGTAGGGTGCAAGATTGCACCCAAAAAGGCGCTGCCAGTGTTGCATTTGGGGGCGCAAACTTGAACCCTTTTTTCTTAGTGTGTTGCTGCTAAGGATTTCTGTCGCCTAAGTAGCTATCAGTAACCTTGAACCTTTTTAAACAATACTTTTTCTGATTACTTTTTCTGATTAGCGTATAATCTCAAATTGTGTACCCTGATTTTCGGGCCTGCTCTTATTTGTTTTATTTGTCAATGATTTATCGCGTTTTCCCCCAAAAACATTTATTTCGCTTGACTGCTGAATATACTGTTTTTCTATATTTTCAGACACAGACCAAGATATTTTTCACAAAATCCTAAATGATGAATTTAAGAAAGTAGATAGGTGGATGGAAACAAATGATGAATTTAAGGAAGTATATAGGTGGATGAAAACAAAAAGATTGAAATTAAATTGAAAAAAATCCCCGTTAGTATGCTATGTGGTACATGGCATTTTCTGACAAAGGCAATGATTTTAAATATAGGAATCCGTGACACTAAAAATTCAAAATGTAGATAATGTTAAATTTATTTTTTAGGGGTTTTCATTGATCAGGAACTTAAATGGAACACTCATTTTTTAACACATGTCTGATAAAATAGGCAAAATGGCAAGCTTTTTTGGGAGGTTGAGGTATTTGGTGAATGAATCCAGTCTGAAAATGATTTATTCTTTCGTCATTCTATACACTTTGACTTTGCGGATGTATAATGCAGTCTGCATCTAAAAGATATGTGGATTTATTGCAGAAACTCCAAAATCGGGCAGGGAGGATCATTTTTGTATATTTCAACTTCGTATATAGTTACATGATATTCTAAAGATGGAAAAAATAAACATTCGTCAAAAAGAGCATGTTATGTACCTTATGGTGTTTATAGTTCTGCATAATCTCACCTCAGATTATATGGGGAAAAAAACGATTTTGTTCCGGGGCTCGTTAGGTTTCTCTTGTTCCTTTTGCTTCTTTATTTGGTTTGGCCTTTTGTATGTTTATGTGCGTTATTTCAATTATCTTTTTAATTGCTATACAAGTATTATGATATTTTCTAATAGGACCCCATGGAAGAACAGTTTCATTTTGTAAATGCCACTGAAATAGGCCATCCTCAATGATTACATAATTTTCAAGAATTGTCATGAGCACGGGAGATCACTTGAACAGACCTCAGATAATGAAAATAACTGAGACTATATCATGTATTATCAGTGATCAAGATGATGAAGATATGCAAGTCTTAAGTCTCAAATAATCCTGTCACTGTTGAGAATTATTATCTTATCATATCACATTACTACTACAACCACCCCACCACCACCACTACTACTACTACCACTACTACTACTACTACTACTATTACTACTACTACTACTACTACTACTACTACTACTACTACTACTACTACTACCACTACTACTACTACTACCACTACTACTACTACTACTTCTACTACTACTACTATACTAATACCACTACTATTACTGCTGCTGCTGCTGCTGCTGCTACTACTACTACTACTACTACCACTACTACCACTACTACTACTACCACTACTACCACTACTACCACTACTACTACTATACTACTATTACTACCACTACTACTACCACTACTACCACTACTACCATCACTACCACTACTACCACTACTACCTCTACTGCTACTATACTACTATTACTACCACTACTACTACTACCACTACTACCACTACTACTACTACTACCACTACTACCACTACTACCACTACTACCCCTATCACCACTACTTCTAAGTATTACCACCACCACTACTACTACTACTACTACTACTACTACTACTACTACTACTACTATCACTACTACCACTACTACTACTATACTACTACTACTACTACTACTACTACTACTACCACTTCTACTACTACTACTACTACTACTACCACTACTACTACTACTACTACTACTACTACTACTACTACTACCACTACTACCACTACTGCCACTACTGCCACTACTACCACTACTACCACTACTACCATCACTACCACTACTACCACTACTACCACTACTACTACTATACTACTATTACTACCACTACTACTACTACTACTACTACTACTACACCACTACTACTACTACTACCACTACTGCTACTATACTACTACTACTACTACCACTACTACCACTACTACCACTACTACCACTACCACCACTACTTCTAAGTATTACCACCACTACTACTACTACTACTACTACTACTACTACTATCACTACTACCACTACTACCACTACTACTACTATACTACTACTACTACCACTACTACTACTACTACCACTACCACTACTACTACTACTACTACTACCACTACTACTACTACTACTACTACTACCACTACTACCACTACTACCACTACTACTATGCTACTATTACTACCACTACTACTACCACTACTACCACTACTACCATCACTACCACTACTACCACTACTACCACTACTACTACTATACTACTATTACTACCACTACTACTACTACTACTACTACTACTACCACTACTACTACTACTACTACCACTACTACTACTATACTACTACTACTACTACTACCACTACTACCACTACTACCACTACTACCACTACCACCACTACTTCTAAGTATTACCACAACCACTACTACTACTACTACTACTACTACTAAGTATTACCACCACCACTACTACACACCGAGGGGGGGGGGGGGGACCGATGGCGATGGAAATTTTTTTTGTAAACTAGCGACTTAAAAAAAAAAATTGTACATTACATTCCGGCAGTGGTGGACTCCCGGTCGTGGAAAGCTGATAAGCGGGGTGGGGGGGGGGGGGGGTGCATAATTTTTTTTTTTTTTTGCGTGTGTCGTAAAAAACGTAAAAAATCTAAATTTAGATGACAACCAAAAAAAAAAAAAAAAAAGGCCAAGGTACCCAAAATGGTCAAAAACGGGTTGTAAAACACAGGTTTTGTGTTGGGGGGGGGGGGGGAAGGCCCGCTCGGCCTCTCCACCCCCCCCCCCCCCCCCACGGATCCGCGCCTGATTAAAATGTATGCATGTATACAAATAAAATGTTAAGTTGGATTTAGTTTATTTGTGCTATTCATGAAAATACAGGGTTACAGAAGAGACAGGCAAATGTTAAGACCTTTTTTCAAAGGTAGAATATAATTATGTGCGATACATGCAGGGAAGTGACATCATTTAGCTATTTTGTTATACAAACGAACAAATTACATAAAAGGGCCCTACGATAGTATCTTGTCATTTTCATTTCCATTGTTGAATATGAATTTGTTAAAACTTTTACGCGACATCATGATACAGAGTACCACTTCTTCTTCCCTCTACGATTCTCTTTTACTTACCTCTCCCTCCCTCTCTTATTCTCTCCTCATTTATCATTACATGAATTCATATATCAGCGTACTTAAAAGAGACACTGGACCACAGTGGTCAATATGTATAGGATCTCTATGCACTGGAATCTGTATTCATGGGACCGACATGCCATTAGCTGACGCCATCTGCCCTCGATCTAGTAGAAGTATGAACGAATAAATCAGTTCAAATCAAAATCAAATCAAAATCAAGTATTGTCAAGATTATATGATAAGATATTTACACGAAAAGAAACCAGTCTTACCTTAAAGAATTGTGCCACTGCTGTGAAGCTATTACGGTGTATATTGCGGCCTCAACAGATCAACTTATGCAAATGTAACTGAATAGCCACCGGATTTAACCTTGGCAAAGTTCAGGAGCAAAGTCCGATATCGGTAGTCCTTGCAATCCGATCGCATTATATCTGCCTAACATCAGTAGCCTTTAGAACCCTTTATTTTCTTCACAATGAGCCATGCCAGAAAATACAGACAACGAAGATATTACTCCATGTCATTAAACCTCTTACAAGGGCTTTCACTAACACTCGGGTCGCGCGAGACTCGCTAGGCTAATTTTCTTTTTTGTCTTCAAATCGGCTGAACACGGTGAGGAAAATTTATTTGAAATTATCGACGTCTAGTAAACATTTTTTCCTTTGGGAGGGGGGAGGGGGAGAGGGGGTTAGGGGATTCGACCACATTTGACTGAATTTATTCTATCTATCCACATAACAAGAGCTGTACTTGTGCCCTCCACAATGGGAGAGGGATTGAAACATGAAGTCACAATTTTTGTCAAGTGTAGCAGATTTTATCAGATTCGTGTCCGGACAATAACCCCTGGGCAATCATCCCCAGGAAAATTATCCTTGGAAAACTACAACCGAAGGACAATTACGTCCCGGAAAATTACTCCCTCCGGTCGACAACCACCCCTTGGGACAATTAACCCCTTGCAGTTGTGGTAGATTACCGGGGGGATTTTCCTGGGGTGGTCCTCTGGTGGGGGTGGAGGATGGGGGTGGTGGTAGTCCATGGGAGGTTGTTTTCCAGGGGGTAATTGTCCGGGGATAGTTATCCGGGAGTGATTGCTCAGGGGGTAGTTGTCCTAGAACCTATCAGATTTGTGCACTTTTTACCCACACGCATATCAGCTGCATGTAATTCTTTACAACCATGAACCTGCTCTAACATTCTTTCCATGAAGTTGGTCTGTAGGTGAAGATATAAGTTTTAAACACTCAATCAGTGGTGTATACCTCTTTTATTTCAGGCGTCTCTTAGATTGATAATAATGACACTTATATAGATAATTCGGCAAACATTTGACATAATTTCAAAGCAGTAGAAAAGGTAAAGCTAACTCTACAAATATTACCATTTTCCGCTTTCAAAATGAATACGTGGCCTATTTACTAACTTTCAACTTGATATAGATTTTGACCATTCATGGTACATGTGTGTAATATAAGAAGGTGCATAAATTGGAAGAAAAATAAGGTAAAAATGTGTATTCATACGTCATTTTCAACCTGATATATCATTTGTAATACTGCCTGAATTTCCTAATTATCTTTTTTTTCCTTCGAGAAAGACTTCGGATTTCTAAACATGCAAGCCAAGTCTTCTGTGATGGCAAAATAACACGTGCCTATTTCTTTTTTTCACAAAGGTTCTACACCCCCCCCCCCCCACACACACACACATACAACATCAATAGACAATTAAAGCATTGATATTTCATACAAATATAAAAAAGCATTTTTATATCACATTCTAAATGCCGCCCTATTAGAATAATACTTTACACAAAATTTTATGATTCAAGTATGCATGCAAGAATAGTACGCAATCTTTGAGTACGTAATCTTTGAATTTCCATTAATCTTTAATATTTAAAGTAATTTTTAATAAGTAATCTTTGAATTTCTATTCATGATACTCATTTATGTCATATTGAATTTGAAAATAAACACTGACCTAAAAACATGGCATCAATCCTATCATTTCTCTGTCCCCTGCCTTGTAAGCACTTCAAGAAACCTGAACATTCCTTTACTTAATTTCATCAATATTTCTGTCGCACTGGAACTGTTCTGGTTTCAAGGATACCAATCTCCGTCAAATCCTATGAGTTTCTTATCTATGACTTATCTATGACTGAATGCTGTTTTCTGAAGGTAAGATGGTGAAGGCTAATACTACTACACATGGGCGTCAGTCTGTTTTGTATTATAGTGGGAGGGGGCACGGTCTAAAATTTGCTATTAAGCAAAAGAAAAAAAAAAGGGTCCTCGACTTAAGATTTTATTGGTCGGGGATCATACCCCAAAATTTTGCTGAGAAGCAAAAAAAAAAGGGTCCTCAGCTTATTAATTTTTTAATGGGGGGGGGGGGGGGAGTATACCCTAATGGCCTTTTCAGGTATGTTTTTCCCCTACTTTACCCCTACTGTGTCCCCCACCCTCAAACATCCCCCACCCCCTTTGACAGCCATGCTACTAAACAGTTTACAGGTGGGACCGAGTTTCACCTCTTAGTATCGTTTAAGTGAAAAGTTTTGAAAAGACGACGGAGATAATGCAGTACTTTAAAACACTCCCTTCCCCTAAATTTAGTTAATTCTGATTTCAGATTTTAAAATCTTTGTCGAATCCTTTCATTTGCATCTCTTGGTATTGTTGAGCTATTTGAATAATTTGTTTTAGTGTTATGAAAAATTTACTGAAGACGTTACTGACGTTACTCTGAAATTCAGCGTAGGTTTTGCACATTTCCATTAGTGTTTCATTCATTAACTACCAAATATCTGTTAAAGTAATCCATTAAAATCAAATAAATGAAAACGGATCTGAAAAAAATGAGTAAATATCAGAATAAGAGGCATTTAAAGCACTTTGCCCTGATCATAGTCCCATATGTGCAATGTTTTGTTTGTTTATGTTATTCTCCGTAAGAAGGTCGAATTGCAATTTTTTTAATCTAAATGTTTATTTTTAACAAAAAGAAGACTCTGTAGTGATTTTAGATTTTTATTTGAAATTAACAGGGCACAGTGTGACTTCAAATTTTGAGCTCTGTGTCTCATATGTTGCGGATTTGCCCACCCCACTAGCGTTTAAATGAATTTATTTCAGTGGTTCTATTATAGGGCACCTAATAAAACGCAATCGAAAGGACGCCTCGTATTCACTAAACGCACATGGTACGTCATTTCGTTTGTATTTCCATTTCCAACATTATATAAACAGAACACATAGGATGCATTGTACAAAGTTAAACAACGAAACTTAACAATGGAATCGTAAATGTAAATAGTTCACAGTGTACAACATACCTAAGAAGAAGGTTGGTAATGGATGGGACTGCTGAAAAGCTGTGCTTGTAGATTGCAGCCCCCTATAGCCACTGGCGTAGCCAGGAATTTTCACCCGGGAAAGTCAAGGCGAGGGAGCGAAGCGAGAAGGGGACCCCCCCCCCCATGGTAGGGAAATTTTTTAAATTTCGTGCATGAAAATGGCATTTTCTGCACACTAAAATTCAGTATTGGGGGTAAATTATGAGGGGGAGGGTGTGGGAGAGGATATCCCCTCCCATGGTAGGGTGATTTTTTTAAATTCTTGTATGAAAATGGCATTTTTCGTACACTTAAATTCAGTATTAGGGGTAACTTACAAATTATGACTCGCTGGAAGTTGTTGTTTTTTTTTTTGCTCGCAGGTCAGCGCGGGGGGGGGGGGGGGTATGGCCCCCTTATGCCCCCTTATCTACGCCAGTGCCTATAGCTCAATTCAATGTTAAAAGTTCACGCTGCAGTAAGCAGTGAACAAATTCTCCTATAAATATAGACAAATTTACTTAGCGCCGCTCCAGCACTCGAGAACAAGCGTTCTATTGGCATTCATCTTGTCATTAGGCTTGTACAGACTGCTATGGACTGGAGGTGCACCCCCCCCCCCCCCCCCCCCCCCCACTCCAAGGTCAGAGGGACCGCATGCGTGTTCCTAAAATCTCTGGTAAGGGGTACTTTTTGGCCGACAAAGTCCCGCCCGAGAATTGTAAAAAAAAAGGGGTGTATTTGACTTTCCACCCGGACATGCCGGAGATTTCCTGAAAAAGAGGGGTCTTTTTCAGCTTCGATCAAATGATGAATTCGATCCTCGACGTAAGGGTATGAAATGCAAATTATAATTATCAATAAATTCGTATGTTTCTACGATGGGTTTTCCTCATGTTATTTCCGATCATTTGCAACGGCGCAAAGTCGTCTTAACCGGGTTCTTAACTTTCCTGAGATAGGGGGTTGAAATGAGAGCTACCTGAGAGGGGATGAATTGAGCAGTGTTCCGGATTTAGGGGCTCTCCAAGGCAGGAAAAGCCCGCGAAAGGGGGGTTTCAGAAATTTTAGCTGTCCGGAGATAGGGGGTACTTGCAACTGGGAACAAGCATATGCGTACCCTAAATAACACTGAGTGGGGGGGGGGGGGGGGGGGGGCGGGAGGTGCACTAGAAACTTGTGCTTCTTCTCTGCTCAAAGCCGAGTTTCCAATGCAACTCTGACATATAGGCAGGAGAGACTAAAATGGCAGAGAGTAGGGGAAAAGGGAGAGAAACAGGAAGGGAGAGGGAGAGAAAGAGAAAAGGCGGAGGATAGTGTGAGAGAAAGAGAAAGAAAGAGGGAGAGTGAAAGGAAAGAGAGCGAGAGAGAAAGAAAGCGAAAGAGAGAGAAAGAGAGGGAGAGAGATAAGAGAGAGAAGATCAAACGTGGCGAAGACTGTAAAATGGAAGGGGAGGGGGGGGGGAGATGAAGATATTCTTGAAATGAGAGGACATTTGGACACCAGTAAAATCACCATTTGGATAGGATAGACACAGCAGTATTAAAAGTACACACAACAAAAATGAAGAAAAAATCCACCTTTTTCATGTCCTCAAAGTTAACATAGAGAAAGTTGTCGTCATTGCGATGTTTCCAAAAGCCGTACTGATGTTCCCATATCGAGCCATATGCCACTACAAAAGAAAGAATATTAACCATCATTAAAATATTACCTTCCTGAGTGGCTTATATATGTATAGGCCTTAGATTATACAAAAATGTTAGAGTCTTAAAAGATGGGGTAGGGAAAACATAAACATGGATCTTTAAGTTTCTGCATGGAGGTAAAAAAAAGTGGTTTCTGCGCCCGAGTGCTATAAACATTTGGAGCAATTTTGCAGACAATATTAAATCATGTTCAACCATAAACTCCTTGAAAGCTACCCTTAAAAGAAATGGCATGGGATCTTTAATATGCATCCCACACTCCAAGTTAGTAAACTATATTACTCACATAATTATCAAATCGCGATTAATCCCTTTTCTTTTACTCAACTGCTGTCTACTGCACCTGCACCCGCACTTGCATAGCACCCGCTTGATCAGTACTGAGCGATTTATGTCACGAAACTTACTTTACGAGGCCGCCATTAATATCAAGCCTAACCGCTCACGATGGCGGTCCCCTGCGTTCTTTGAATTGCATATTCTGTTTAATGAAAAGTACAATATTTTGTTTTATATTTGTTTTATGCTTTATTATTACGACTGTATTGTTACTGATCTTTTATGTATTACCTATGTAAACATATTTGTACTGCATATCATTTTTGAACGCAGAAATCAAATCAAACAAACAAACAAACAAACAAACACATAAACAGGTTATTTACACAT
>CM057166.1:24445823-24456292 GCA_029962745.1 Echinometra lucunter | reverse complement strand
TGACACGAAAAGTCAAATTTAAAATGATGACAACCCGAAACCCATGCACTGTAAGTAGTAAAGCTGTAGTACGCCGTAAGAAATACTCTGGGTTAGACATTGTCAACCATGACAATGAACACCCCTCCCCCTCCACTGGGGACAATTATTGCCTTAGTTTGGGTGGGTTTTTGTTTTGCTTTGTTTTGTTTTGTTTGGGTTTTTTTTTTTTTTGTTAGTGAAAAGCAAATATAGTACTCTTGTATCAACATGCACAGAGAGCAAAAAGCAAATAAAACGCTCTTCAAATGCAGTTTAGTACCAGTAGTCTGAATTTGTACATTGGGTAAATAGAAATGGTAGTCTTTGGGATGAGTATAACCCAAGGTGGGCGAAATGATTACAATAATAATCATTTCATTTCATTTCATTTCATTTCATTTGTCGTTGCTTAGAATGAAAGGCACACATAAAAATGCAGAAATACAATATGATAAATAAACAACAAACAGAAACCATCTTCAAAATCAACAACAAACAAAAATGATTATTACCATTTTTAACTGTAAATTTGCAGATTTATACTACTCACGAGGAAAAGCAACAAAGAAGAAAAAGCATATACTAAGATACTGCAAACAAAATGATAGTGATAATGATAGTAATAATAACTACAAACTAACAACAATAATGATAATAGTAATTATAACAATGATATTGATAATAATGATAGTGATCAAAACTACAAAAACAAATCTGATAAGAGAAATAGAAATGCTTACAGCAATATGAATGATAATGATAACAATAATGATAAAATCAGTGATCATGATCATGATGATAATAATGATACTTCTACAAACTAACAACAATAATGATAATAGTAATTATAACAATGATATTGATAATAATGATAGTGATAAAAACTACAAAAACAAATCTGATGAGAGAAATAGAAATGCTTACAACAATATGAATGATAATGATAACAATAATGATAAAATCAGTGATCATGATCATGAGAATAATAATGATACTTCTACTACTACTAGTAATAATAGTAATAATAATCATAATGATAATAATAATAATGATAATATCTATATTATTTTTTTCGGTCACCTCACTTGCTGCATCGTTATTTTTTAAACCATCCAGTATTTGAATATTACGAGCGAGGGAAGCGATCGAGGAAAAATATCTTTCTTTAAAATGTAGATTCTTCACCAAAATACACTGAATGCTTTTCATATTGTACATATTTTTGCCGAATTCGAGGATAGTCGGACACCCGTCGCCCGAATGACAAAGCATTGAATATTTGTTTTATACAACACAAGATCTATGAGCTTATACAGTACACGTGAATATCACGTGACCCACCTTCATCCAGTCAGGTGTCAGGGATCTACTTATGTATTGTACAAATACTAATATTCTACGAGTTGAAGAATAGTTTAACATTAGACAGACATAAAATGCAAACCAATTTCCTTACATAGCGCTTCCAAGTCTTTTTGCGTTCTCTTTCTTCTTCTTATCTTTCTCTTTTCTTCTTTTCCCTTGTTTTATTTTCCTTCCTTTCTCGGTTTTTTTTTTTTTCAGCGGATATATTCAAGATTTCAAGATATGACATGCCTAAAATGCTCGTACATGGGATATGTGTAGAAAAGGCATAACCTCATCCTGTTAAATTTGCTAGTGCAAGCTTTACATGCTGTGATAAAAATGATGTGGACAGAATGCATAACCTTTACATATGACAGGCTAAGATGCATGTATACAGAAAGTGCAAACTGATGCAACCACTCAGGTCTTGTCAATACTCGTGACGACGGTTTCCTGCGTTCTGAAATTCAGTTAAATAATATTTTTCATACATTTTTTTATATGCAGAAAGAGATTGTAAATGATTCATGTGTCTAAAATGTATATGTATAATTATGCTATATTGTGTTGAACATGTTGAACGCAGAAATTAATTTCAAACAAACAAACAAACAAACAAACTTTGGACCCTATATTCCATCACAAGGCAATTTTCAAAAAAAGTTTGAATACTTCTTTCCCCTAATTAAATTAAATTATAGTTTATGTATACACAAAGGACATGCCTAAATGCATGCATACACAAAGCATAATCTCATCTGTTAAGTTTGCAAGTGCAAGTTTACAACCATTTAGGTTTGAATACTTCTTTCCTCCAATTAAATTTAAAGTATGTTTCATGTATGTGACGCATCTAATATGCAGAAAGCATAACCCCATCTGTAAAACTTGCTAGTGACATGCCTAAATGCACGTAGACAGAAAGAATATCCTCATCTGTTAAGTTTGCTAGTGAATGGGATGGGGGCATTGCCTACTTGTGCCACACCCCCCCCCCCCCCCCCCCCCCGCCCCCGGGTCCTGTCTATGCCAGTGTTGATGTGATGTCTTGGACTCTGGGTATACAGTTCACTCTGCTGTTGAGACCGCCAAGTACACCATATGTATTTCACACCTGAAGTCACTGACGCGCTTATTTTGAGGTAGGACCGTTTTATATTATAATGTGATAATCTTGACAATACTTGTGATTACACTTACAGTAATTTCAACAGTCTGAAGCCTGTTCATAGTAAGTTATGTCCTGTGGCCACGTTTTTTATCATGTTAATTAAACATTGTGAAATATATACAGCAATCTGATTTGCAACCGCCCACCCAGGGTATCGCACTTTGAAAAGTTTAGATCTGATGGCAATTGCTCATTTTTTGCATAATATATTCTTCACAGCATCAGGATTGTGGAGGTAAGACTCGTTTATTTTAGAGTGCACATCTTGATCATCTTTTAGATGAACTGCATATCCAACAATTTGTATATTGTTTCAGATAATTTCTTATAATTTGAAGCCTGGTCAGTCCCGTTGAGTTGAAAAACTTTCTTGTGTAAAGTGTACCGTGACTCTATAAAATGTGCCATGAGGGTAATTATGTGTCCAACCAACATTAGGCATTTCTTTTTATCCAATATGATCGAAATTTTGCCCATAACTAATTACTGCTTATTTTTACCCTAACTGGACAATATGCTTCCCGCAATGGGTAGAAATAGTCCAAAGTTGGTTGGACATGTAATTACCCTCGTGCTGGCAAAAAATTTTACCCAATATTTTTTACAGTGTATGACATCTGTAGTATAGCTAGTCATAATATTTTGGACATGCTAAGAGATTAACATACAATTAACTGTACATCAGCCAAGAGGAGAACTATGATTACTATATCGCCGCTGAGATGGGTATAGTAACAAGTCATGCCTCAGATAATGAAGTTCTAATTTGCCATTGTTCTAGGTGATGTTTTTATGTTTCCATATGATTTGAAATAAATTTCTTTGTAATAGATTCAGTATTATTGTTGTTGAAGACACTTGAACTGTGAGTCATGAATCTAACTTAGTGTCCACATGTATTTCCAGTGTATTAAGAATCTGGAAAATGCATTCAAGAAAAATGAGTGTACAAAATGTATAGTTCTGAATGAAATTGTACGTCAAGAGAAGTGTATAGTCGCAAAATTGGCATAGTAATAATAGCCTTTTCACATGGGGGTAAATCGTATGGAAAGCTGATTAACTAATTAGCTTTAAAGTAATTTTGTCCTTCTGAATATCGAACTAGGCGATGTTCGGACACTTAGTCCTTAATAGTCCTTAATAATAATAATAATAATAATAATAATAACTTTCAATTTATTTAGCGCATAATAATTAAACCTTAATTCTCTATGCGCTTTACACTAGAAAGAAAAAATATGGCTACATAATTATCGAAGAGGACAAGCACAAACAATAAATTATATTACACTATTGCTGGAAAAGATATGTTTTTAAAACTCTTTTAAAATCATTAAGAGAAGTTACATTCCTAATAGATAAAGGCAGAGAATTCCACAGAGCTGGGGCTGAAACTACAAAGGACCGGTGTCCATAAGTATGCATATTAACAGGTTGCGTTACAAGGAGGTTTTGTGATGAAGATCGAAGTGTACGTACTGGATTGTGTCTATGTATAAGATCTGATATATAAGATGGAGCAAGATTATTCTGTGCTTTAAAACACATGATAAGAATCTTAAATATAACACGTTTTTCGACGGGTAGCCAGTGCAGTTTCTTTAAAAGAGGAGTGATGGAATCTCTTGAACGAGCACCTACTATCAACCTTGCTGCTGTGTTCTGAATTCTCTGAACCCGTAGTAACTCCTTTTTCGGAAGACCATACAACAAGGAATTACAGTTATCAACATGGGACAATATCAAAGCATGTACAAGTATATTAATAGACCTTCTATTTAGATAATGCCGGATCTGTCCAATTTTCCGAATGGCCATGAATGCCAACTGACAGGTTTTTGTGATGTGATCAGTCATTGTGAGATGCCTATCCATGATTACACCCAAGTTCCGTGCCTTGCTAACTGCAGAAATGTCAACTCCGTCGACAGTGATAACAAGAGCATTCTGTGGAGGTGGAGCAAACTTGGATGTGAAATGCATAACTTCAGTCTTGGATGCATTGACAAGCAACTTATTTCTGGTTGACCAAGAAGTAATGTCCTGGATGCACCTGTTGACACGACTTATAGCAATCCCTCTGTCACCAGGTGAAAATGTTAAATACACTTGTATGTCATCTGCATATATCATGGAATGAAGTCCATGAGCTTTGATGATATCATATATAGATGCAGAGTACAATGTGTAGAGAAGAGGCCCCAAAATCGAGCCTTGCGGAATTCCACAGTTGTCTTCAACAGAAAAGAAATGATGGTCTCCAATTTTCACAACATGAGAACGCTTGGAGAGATATGAAGAAAACCACTTATAGACAAGCCCTTGAAACCCATACCGATTTGCGAGTCGATTGAGCAAGATAGTATGGTCAATGGTATCGAAGGCTGAACTATAGTCCAGTAATACTAAGACAGCTTCCTGCCGCTGGTCAAGGGATACAAGAATGTCGTTCTGGACGCGCATTAATGCAGTCTCTACACTGTGGTATCTCTTATATGCCGACTGTGTGGGAATATGCAAATTGTTCTCGGTTAGATACTCTAAAACTTGATTACTTACTGCTTTCTCAATTACTTTGCTGAAGTAGTTCAAGTTTGAGATCGGGCGATAATTTGCGAGATCATCACGTTGAGCACCAACCTTCTTCAGAAGAGGGGTAACAATGGCTTTCCTAAACACAGGAGGCATGACACCAGAAATTAGACTTCTATTGACCAATGCTGTTAAGAGAGGAAGCAGTTCATCAGTACATCTCTTTGTGAGCGTAGTTGGCAATGGATCAAGCTCACACGATGCGGATGAGGATGTCTTGATAATACTCCTCACATCATCCTCAGTAACCTCTTGAAATTCACAAAACTTTGAATGGCATTGTTCATGTATGTCAGCAGATATGCACTGAATGCTTTCTAGCTCCAGACTGTCCCTTAACCGCACAATCTTTTGCTCAAAAAACTCTGCAAAACCATTAGCTAGTTGAACTGGACATTCAAAGCTGGGAAGAACTAACCCTCCAGTTGGTGATGATAGCTTATTGATCAGCCTAAACAAACTATGTTGGTCACTAGACTGAAATTTCTCGCGATAAAAATCAGTCTTAGCCTTCAACAGGAGCTTGTTGTATCTTTGACACTGCACTCGGTACATGTCTTTGGAGACTTGAAGATTGGATTTGACCATCTTTCTCTCACAGCGAGAGTCCTTCCAGTCCAAGTTTGGACAAACAGAGAACTCAAAGCACAAAGGACAATCTCACTATCCTTTTGAGTGGTTTACAAAAGAAATCGCTGTTTTTGTTTTGATTTGCTATGATTATTATTATGTGCATCATTATTCTTTCTGTATTCCACTAAACAAAAGACCACGGTTTAGTAAAGCGCGTCATTGTAAATTTACTCTATCTTTTATCAATAATGGCCTTGGCATCCACAAAATGAAAACATCTTGTTCACAGGAGACTAGTTTACAAATTCATTCAAATTTATGCATACTATTTCAACAATGACTGTTCCAGCTTATGTAAAAAAAAAAAGATTAAAGAAAAAAAGCTTGCTTCAGAGATCAAGACAAGGCATTATGAAATAGTCTTAGGATTTGTTTTATAATCACTGAGTTTTATTACTTACAAATGACCAACATCTTAAAAACTCTGAAAACTGCTCATCTTTTCTCATTCATGATTTATTTTGTTATGGAAAAACATATCCACATTCCCTTCATTTGCAATAACAACTGCAGCAACAACATTAAGAATGGGGATAACTATGACAAAAAAATAATTGTTTTCTTCAGAACCAAAGCACAAATGAAAAGAAAATAGCGATTTCCTTTGCAAACAATTAAAAAAGGGTGTGATTTGTTCGTAGTGATTTGACACTGTTTGATGGTCCCTTTTGTTCAAACTTGGACAGTAGGAACTTATGACATTGATTAGAAAAAAAAAATCCCTATTTCTTTGTGACCACTGGACCGAATCAGACGGGGTCTTCTGACTGGTAGAGAAATAGTTATGGTTTCATAATCTAGAATGATTTTTCGTATAGCAAACTGAGTTCCTTTCATAATTGGTACTTACAGGCTCATAGTAATTTTGTAACTGTAGACTTGGTACGTCTTATATTAAAAAATACATCTTTCCTTTTGATTGTGTGGTCAAGGTGAATGATAAAGGTAGAATAATGCTTAATTGAAAATTATTTATGAATGTGATATAATCTCTCCCAATTTGTCATAATTTCATAGTTTGCTAAGCTGAAATGGAACATGTGTAAAGAACCCCGGAATGAACAGAAGTTGTGTGTGTACGTAACACGTATGCAGGGGCGTCGCTAGACTTTTTTTTTTTTAATGGGGGTGTAGAGGCCAGATTGCGGACAAATTATGCCTCCGATTGCCGACGACCAACGTCGACAAATTCAACCGTATAAAGCCCACGAGGCATGTTCAGTTGTGTGCCTCTATTATATTTTCCTTCTAAATTATATTTGTTCACCTCACTTGCTGAATGTGTTAGCTTTCCGAAAACATTCTCTATCTAAATATAAAACGAGCGAGCGCAGCGAGCGAAGAAAAATATACACTCTCTTTCGTAGAAGTGATAGTTCTTCATCAAACTACATGTATGATGGGCTTAAAGATATCTAAATCATATATTTGGTCACCTCTCTCACATGATTCATTCGCTTTCAAAGACCATCCTAAATCGTAATATTATACGAGCGAGCACAGCGAGCGAGGAAAAAATCTATATACTCCTTATCATATAATCCTTTTCATGGTAGAAGTGAAAGTTATTCATCAAAATACATGATGGGCCTTTAAGATATCTATTTTGATATTTTGGTCACCTCTCTTACCTAATTTATTTGCTTTCAAAGACCATCCTGTATCTAAATATCATACGAGCGAGCGCAGCGAGAGAGGAAAAATATATATACTCTTTTTATGGTAGGTGATAACTCTTCATCGAAGTACATGATGGGCCCCGCTTGCCGAATTCGTTTGCTTCCCCAAATCCATCTTGTATCTGAATATTGTACAAGCGAGCGTAGCAAGCGAGGAAAAATACTCCTTTTCATGGTAGAAGTGAAAGTTCTTCATCCAAATACACGATGGGCCTTTCAGATACCTATTGTGATATATTTGGTCACCTCTCCTACCTAATCTATTTGCTTTCAAAGACCATCCTGTATCTAAATATTATACGAGCGAGCGCAGCGAGTGAGGAAAAATATATTTACTCTTTTTTATGGCATAGAGGTGATAATTCTTCAACAAAATACATGATGGGCCCCAAAATATCTAAATTAAATATTTGTTTATTTCACTTGGCAAATGTGTTTGCTTTCCGAAAACATCCTGTATCTTAATATAATACGAGCGAGCGCAGCGAGCGAGGAAAAAATAGGCTCTCTTTCTTTCGTTACCAGTGTTATTTCGTCGTCAAAATGCACAAGCAAATAAGCCGAATATGACTCTATTTGGGCACCTTACTCATCTTTCCTTTTTTTTTCCCTCCTTCCTCTTCCCTCTCCTTTCTCTCTCTCTCTCTTTTTTGCCGACAGCGATCGCGAATTTGCCGACAAGAATTTTTAATGGGGGGGGGGGGTGTCACACCCCCCACACCCCCCCCCCCCCCCCCCCCCCCATAGCGACGCCCCTGCACGTATGTGTATGTAAGAGAAAGCAAGTGTGCTGGAAAGGGAGAGAGAGAGAGAGAAAGAGCAAGAGAGAGAGAGAGAGAGAGAGAGAGAGAGAGGACAGTCTGTGGGTACGAGATAACATCAGTTTCGTCCTGCCTGGACTGTTTCCTTATCGCGCACCAACGAACTCAAACGTCTTGTTCTGTGTCGCGCACTCGATCGGCTGAGCATACACCATCAATGGTCATAACGTCGACAGTCACACCATACTCTCAAATCCTGCCCTCCCTTCGAGAAATGAAGAAGTTTTCGGGGATCGCGCGATTTAGTCTAGATTCTGGACTCTTTTTATGAAGTTTTTATATTCCCCGATACAGCTGCTAAACTCACTGTACGCGTCAAGTCGGCGGACAGGTCTAGAGTACCTACATAAAGAGAGTAGCGACATAGACGTCCTACTTCTTGGGAAACAAAATGGCGTTCAAATTCTTTCTATTTCGAACACCCGTTTGCTTATCGGAATTGAATAGAAATGTTGCGTAACAGGGAAACAAAATGGCGTTCAAATCTTGGGTTGTCGCTACTCTCTTTATGTAGGTACTCTAGACAGGTCCTCGGGATCGCGCCATCACTCGACTTGACGCGTACAGTGAGTTTAGCAGCTGTATCGGGGAAGGTAAACACTAAATAGGTACCAATCCTGCAGACCCAAGCTCATAAATATTCTTAAATATTCATAGGATTAGGATTAGGATTAGGATTAGGATTAGGGTTAGGGTTAGGGTTAGGGTTAGGATTAGGATTAGGATTAGGATTTCAGCTTGCGTCTGCAGGATTGGTGCCTATATAGTGCTTACCATCGGGGAATATAAAAACTTCATAAAAAGAGTCCAAAATCTAGACCACGCGCGATGATGAGTGGAGTGCGGCGATAAACTTGTGGAGAGTGCACGTAAAGAAGGGGGGAAAGAATAGAAAAGGGACAGAGTCTGGACTATGAGAGCTTCGGGCATAGACATGTTCAAAACGTTTAAATAAGAAAATGGGTTGGGGGATATTACAATATTTTATTTGGCTTTGCTTTTGCTCTGTACGATTCGGTACTTGAATATTCCCTCCTTTCTCAATGATAACGATGTGTTCATGGAAGAATTTTTTGCAATAATTTCGCTGCCCGAATTCCCCTTTTCTCTCAGTCTCTGACACTATCTTTCCCTCAATACTGGCCGACAGACTCGGATCTTGTTCGTCACGCTGCAGCGTATACAGGTCGAAGAAGGCAACAAAATGGCGGATTCTAGCAACAACCCTACCCCATTTAGCGTGGTTGCCAATGCGACGAAAACATTCAAATACGAGGGGATTCCCCTACATTCCTTTGTGACTCCTGATGATATGAAGGCCATTCGATGCATGGAGGTCAGGGAAGATGACGTCATATTGACTACTTATCCAAAATGCGGTAAATACATACTATATTTTACCTTTTTATTTCATAATTTTCGTTTAAGGCTTTTCTCTAAACATCCTGACAGTATCGCATATTTTTCTTCTGTTGCCTCTTGCGGGTGAAACGGATTATTCTCTCAAGTCCTCCGCATGCATGAAAGTTTCCGGTCCCTCTTCCGGAATATATTGGTCAATACCGGTGTAGACTCTTGATTCTCATACAAGAGGTCCTGGGTTCGATCCTCACTGGATGGTATTATGCGAGATATCTTACCCACATTTTTCTCTCGATTATCATTATCACTGTAATCATTATCATCATCATTGTCATCATCATAAAATTCTTCTCTCTATTCTTCTATTCAGTTCCTACTATTGGGACGTTTTGAGGGCCAGGGCGTGAGGGGGGGGGGGGGGGCTTTTTAATACAGATTTTAGATGCACTTAATATCGTCGACTTATTTTCTGGTGGAGACGGTTGTCCTATTGTTAGGGTGCCATATAGATGAAAGATGCAATCAACTCTGTGCGAGTAAAAACTTCTGGGACGCCAGTTGAACATTGATTGGATTTGAAGATGGAATTGGTAAGAGGTAATCAGTTCGGTCGTTGATTAAGAGGATAAAACGCAATGGACCATTAATCGTGCCCTGTGGGATGCCAGATGATTTTGGCTAGGGTTGGAGATGAATTTTTCAGCACAGCCTGTTCACCAGATTACCAGTTCACTAGATCAGTTAAAACTAGTTTGTTAACCAGATGACAATACGCCTAACATCATTCCATACGGTACTATCATGCCCATGACTGAAAGATACAAACAACGTTAAGAAAGT
>CM057166.1:24402893-24445323 GCA_029962745.1 Echinometra lucunter | reverse complement strand
GAGGGATGCTGCTTCTCCCGTTTGGTCTGGTGAGGCTAGCTGAGGGGGGGGGGGGGGGGGGGCTAAGGGGGGTCTAAGGGGGGTGAGGCTTCTGCTTATGATTTTGTATATTCTGCATCGATGTAGCGCCTAAGCCATCTCTCTCTCTTAGATGTGTCTAAGCGCTTTACAGAAATATTATTACCCTGGTCATCGGATTCATGCAAACTTGCCCGCACACAATGTATGCACTTTTTCCACTCCCAAGGAAGCATTTCTTCTAGCCATTTATTCTAGCATTTTTTAAAGGCCGCATTCGGGTAAGGTCACTGGGTTTTGTGTACAAGATTTCTTTTATTCTGTTATATGTTACTTTGTTTAAATTAATTCAATTTTTGTTAATGTCATGTTTATTTTGTTTGTTTATTATTTTTATCTTTCTCTGGACCTCTAGGAAGAAAAGCGTCATTCGAATAATGGCTCTGAATAGAGCTTCCAGCCATTTTGATATATTGATCTGTGGTTCAAAGTCAGGACACTTATTCACTGGGCCACAGCACCTCTACTATGCAGATTTTGGGGGCTTGGATTCTCATAAAGTAAAACTCTATGCAAGCTATAGTTTGAGGAATGGGTTGGTTGTGTGCAATATGGAATGCAAGTGGTAAGGGGAAAAAAATAAGTAGACAACTTTTAGTAGTTGTATTTATTTATAGCCTAATATTTGCGCTTTATTTTCATACAAGTTGTATGTATGCATTTCTCAGATATTCATTATGTTTTATTTTGCATCATAATCTGTATGATCTGTGTCGTATTTTCATTGTATATGTGTGTAAAGAGTCCGAAGATAGTTTGTTTTATTACAGGGTCTGAATCGGCTTGTGGGTGTTCCTCTCTCTCTCTCTCTCTAGTGCTATTCTTGGAATGTAATTTTGAAAGCACTCTCATTTTCTGTTTTGTTCAGTGTTTTTGTTTTATGTTCCGTTTTTGTTATTAGGTTTTTTAGATTGGGAATGATCCTGAATGTTTGGATTTAAATCAGTTAATTTTGATTTTGAATTTAAATTGATCCATTACGATCCCTGAAGCTCCCAGTGCCCCCCCCCCCAAAAAAAAAAAATATCCCAGAACCGCGTCTGGGCCACTGTCACAATAAAATAGACACTTGAAGTTGAATAGAATTAGAAGCAATCAACAAGTTCAAGTTAAAGGGAATTAGCTCTTGTTACAAATAAAATGAGGCCCGTGTTACACTTGTAAGAAAATCCGTTGATGAAACACAAACTTAGACCGCAATGAGTATAGACTGATAAGCAAATGCCCTGATAATGTTATTATAAAACTGCAGGCATATGCACAACTGCACTAATCCCCCCCCCCCCCCCACGGCCAGTCAATATGAAGCGGGAATTAATTGGCCTTAACTGTGCATTTCTATAGAAAAATCCCTTTAAAGTGTTGCATCTCGATTGCAGTTATAATTCTGTTGGAGTTCATGTGTCTATTTTATTGTGACAGTGGCCCTGGCGCGGTGCCTGGGGTATTCCTTTTTTTGGGGGGGGGGCACTGGGGGTTTGAAGGATTGTGGCGGATACAATTTAGATTCAAAATCAAAATGAAATGATTTAAATCCAAACATTCAGAATTATTCTCAATTAAAATAAAAAACATAACAGAACATAAAACAAAAACACTAAACAAAACAGAAAATGAACATGCATGTCATAATTATATTCAAAGAATAGCATTAAAGAGAGAGAGAGAAAAAACTGGCACAAGGAGATTCAGAATACAATAAAACGAAATGTCCTCGGACTCTTTACACACACATATAATTATGACACAGATAATATGGTGTATAACAAAACATAATATTGCAGAATGAATATCTGAGAAATGCATGTACATAAAATCTGTATGAAAACAAAACGCAAAAATTAGACTATGACTAAATACAACTACTAAAAATTATCTACTTATATTTCCCCCAACCACTTGCATTCCATATTGTACACAACCACCATGTTACGGCACATTTTGGTAATTGGGCTTTGTGACCTATACCTGCCAGGACTCTACGGTTACCAATATGTGATGTTAATGACTAATTTGCCTGCACATTTTGGTCACGGAGCTTTGAGACCAGGAGGAAAATGTCATATATATAGTTATGATAGTCCTACAGAAAATAGTGTAATAATATTCAATTGTTTTAGAGTTAAAACCTCGATCGGTTTGTTATGGGGGGGGGGGGGGATCTCTCTGTTCTTTTTCGCGGAGAGTTTAATATTGAGGGGCACTGTGCCCTGCCACCCTGGGAGCGCCCCCTTTGCCAGTTAGGGTATGAGTGGATGCGTTGGAAAGCATGTGCTGTGGGTGTGGTGTGTGTGAGGAAGGGTGTGAGGGAGGTGCCGTGGTCAAGTGGTTTAATGCGCTTGTCTGGACACTGAATTCGGTTTCCAGCACGGCACTTATGCCCTTGAGCTATTTATTTTTTTTTAAGTGAGAAAAGTGATACGTATTTTTGTGAAAAGTGGAATATAATTTTTAGAAGTAAAACATAAATGATGACAGATGACAGATGGATGACAACTCTGGGGAACATCGAGAGAGCTACACAATTATTATTCTCCCATATCCATTTCTTTCAGTGTTTATTATTTACAAGGGAGTTGCCAAAGTTGTTTGCATTTGTTTCATATATATATATATATATATATGTACATAGTTGCCGTTGGATTGATATCTGCTTAATACATTATTTCACAGGTTCTTACCGTGACAGACTCTCCCATGAAGAAGCACGCCTGTTTGCCTCCAACTCCGAAGAAAGAAATGTCACTGTTCAGAAATCGGCGCTCATGCTGTTCTCCCCTGGCATTAAAACAAAACAGTTTCCTTTTTAACCGATAACATTATTTGAATGCCCGTTCACTATAACATTATACGAATGGAATTTTAATAGGAAATTATAAGACATCGTATAAAAGAAGTAATGTAACACAGCCCTTTGCGTATACACATTTTACAGATCTATTTTCAAATACAGTTCCATGCATAAAAAAGTTTGAAACATCGAACAAGCTGTTGTACAATACTTAAAAGCCTTACAGGTCTTTTCGGCTGTACTGTAAATGTCTCTTTGAATCAAATTTAGACCTCCGGAGGACTGCCCAGTCATTGAGCTCGTTTGCAGTCATCCCTTTTCCATTATCGAGTACACAGACCATCCAGTTCTTTGGAGAATTGCCTTCAAGATACTGCAGGCGATATTTAGAATTTACGTAAACAAAAGAAATCAAAGCAACAACAATATTAGTTATAAATTATGGACAAAGATTATAAGAGTCATTTTGATAATAATCATTATTACCATATTGATGCTTGCAAATTTTTGAAATTATGACTACTACAACATTACAATTGCTGTGTATAATAATAAGAATAATAACACAATAATAATGATGATTTCGATTAAACAGGTTTTCCCGCCCAATTTCATATATTAGTCTCAAGAGTGGCTTCATAGGTTTTACCTCTTTCATGCAGCACTTTGATAATTAGATCATCTCCGTGAGCCAACGTGAATTTATTCTATAAATACTCTAAAGCCTTCGGTATTATCAAAACATTTCCGGTATATCCAGGTGACCATATAGTGTATTCAAGGCATAAATCCTACCAGGTACTCACTTACTATACACCTGGTTCAAGTGTGGCAAATGCACATTGGTCTGTTTCCAAAGGACGTTTGCGTTACAGCAGGGATTTGATTCTCGTACTTTGCGGCTCAATGTCAGGAGACTTATCCAAGACACCACCACACCACTGGTGCCTACTATTTTGTGCTTGTTCATAATTGTAGCTTTTGTGAGTTATTCGGCAACGTGATAAATGAAGGGGTTATTAATAGCTTTTCCTGAACACAATGCAATCCTATCATTATAGGCTTTAGACCATCTACCAATATAAATCAAAGCATGCTAAAGGTATTCAAAAAAAATCCCCTACCTTTAGGCACTTATCTCATATGTCTCATCCGAATGCAAAGTGTCGCATGCGGAATAATGAGCTTCAAACAACCTTAATGCAGTTAAAGGAATTTTGAACCAGGTACCTTGTCCGGTGACTATTTTACTAAACAAAGACACATTTGTTTTCATTCCATTTTATTTCCTTTATTTATTTTGTTTATGACTACTACAGGTATCACATTACTTCGTGGTTCAGAAATTATGCTTTCAGTGTCACTTACCAGCCTGACTTCGATCTTTCGGGGACCTTTGTTGTTAGCAGTCGCAGAAAGTGAATTGTCAATGAGCTCAGCAAGGGCATATGCTAGCATAGAAATATCATTTAAAAATGAAATGTTAGACAACGTACTTATCCTTCCTAATTCATATTGAGGGGTTTCTAACATCACTTCAATGACAATGGGCCGTATCGATAAAACTAGCAAGCGTCCAGCATGTGCTTTTTCCAACCTTCTGCTTTTATCTCCAGATATTCCAAATAAGTCATTGCTTGCAAAACGAAGCAGAAGATTGTTTCTTTAACAGCAAGAGCTAAGATTCCTATGCAAATTATCCTGGAATTCAAAATGAAAGGTTTTGTTCTTGTATACAAAGGCTTGCCGGATTAGGAAATGCCTGCATGAAAAAGGACGAATTTGCTTTTTTCAACAAGCATTTGCTTGATTTTTGCAAGCTCCTCTCCTAGTAGCTTACGCTTTTTCTTGCAAAAACATGATATAAATTACCAGCCTTTACCTTTAAATTTCGAATTGCCCTCACTTTCTTTTGAAGACTGTTGGTAAGCTGATACATGTATTCATCTTCAGTCTCAAAAAATAAAATTGAATATCAAAATCAGTTTGGTTAAATTAAAAAACAGTAGGTCAAATCGTTTTCTGCATCAAATTTTGAAAATGAGCGAGGAGAAGAACTTGGGACAAGGCTTTACACATCGGAGCACAAATCTCCTAGGAGACATAAGTCAATTATTTTGGAGGCCTTGATTGGCAGGCATAGGTTTTTATACGCAGTAATCATGAGCTGCGCAGAATTATATAATATCGTATTTCAGCGTATTTCATGCGACAGGTTAATTCCGCAATGAAGATATTATGACGTCGCAATGCTTGTCAGTAAGAATTTTGGCTTAAAGTTGGCTTACTTAAGTAAAATTCGAAGTATTGAATTGAATATGACTTAAGCAAATTTCTTAGCCAAGTAAAATACTTAGTAAAACTTTAACTTTATCCAGGTATGGGATTAAATGTGTCTAAAAAGCTTAACGGCAGCTTATGATTACTTTGCTTTCGTAAAGTATTTTTACATCATTGAGAGCATTGGGTAAGATCACTGAAATTGGTAAAGTAAGGTTGGTTCTATGCCCTTTTTTGAGAGTAGAGTTGTGTAGAAAGTGGGCTTTATCAGTGCTTATGCAACATGCTACAATGGTTGTGGAAAGCCCAGTGACATGAATGATGCATTTCAACATGAGAAACATGCCATAAATGGGTAATTTTAGGAGACGGGCATAGATGATCTTGTATTTTTCTCTCCGCTAGAAGATGCTTTAAAAATGATGTATAAAAAATATATATATAATTTTTGGAGGCAAAATAGGTACCCTATACAGAAAATATCCCTTTCCGCTTTTTGGGACACCCGGCATTGACCTCAGGCTTAGATAAAGGTCTGGCGCAAGTGATAGCTTGAGCATTTACTTGGGCATTATAGCTATTACTACATTCAGGGAGACTCCCTTTTTTGAGGGAAGACTGAATTGTTTACTTTTATATGAATGGCCAGCGGAGATGACCCCATGCGAACACGAAGTCAGCCGTTACAAAATTCAAATTCCAGCCGTTGCGAATTCAACGAGCAAAGTCCGAAGTGAGAATTACGTAATCCTCTAGCTCTCTCTCCCCCCCCCCCCCCTCTCTCTCTCTCACTCTTCTCATTTGTCGCCGCGGTACATATAGCGCGTGTGTGGCCAGTGCTTCATCTTGATTATACAAATCCGGCCGCAGATAATAATATAGAAAACCTGGGACATTTTCTGCGGCTCACCGAAACACAAAATAAATTTAGAAAATTTTTCATACAAAAAACCCCCCAATAGCCTGTGAATATTTATTTTCGCGTGGAGTTAGCTTCATTGTCATCTTTCATAGAGTAAAATTTCAACATTCACAAGCTATGGGAAAGCAGTTGACTTTGTACACGTTTCATAACGGTTGTCACAGTCAGAGGGAGTCGATGTTCGCTAAAACTAAGGAACTCAGCGTTCCCTCTTAAAAGGGAATCTCCCTGACTTCACAAGGTAGCTTAAACTTCTAAAAGCAAATGCTACTTTTATCGATACGGCCCAATATTACAAACAGTAAGTTGTCTTTCAGTCAGCGAAACACTAACAGTAACGATACTCTTCTTGCTTGGGGCTGAGCAGTTATCATCACCCAAGCATAAACAGTTACACATTAACACCTTCACCAAGAGGGTCAATGCGGATACAATACCGTCCTTAATATAATACAATCTTGATATAATATAAGCAATCATAAGGTTGATTGAAGGGAATTCATACCAAAACAAAACAACAAAGTTATTATAGGATTTCCCGACCAAATTCGCAAGTTTGTGATTCAATTTCATTTTCTTTGCCTTCAAAATCGCCCAAATTTATTTTGTCATGTAAATTATCATTCAGTTCTCCTATTTTATTATTTGATTGAACATTTTAGTTCAAGGATTTCATAGATACATCATTCAATTTAAGAACTGCTTAACTGGCATTCAAATTCGCCGACACCTGTCGAGGCGTCATTTCCAGCAGTAATCACACGTGTTCTAGTTTGTTTGTTAGTTTTGTTTGTTTGTTAGTCAGATGAATATTTGACATTTACAATCATAAATAATACGAATATAAAATGCATGCTTTGTCAGTATGGTCTATTCTGCTATTTCTTTTAATGTCATAATTATGGTTACGTATTTTCAGGACAGTACATTTGGGGCGCAGTCAGAAATTCAGTAAAGAAGGGCGATAATTGGGGCTAGGCGGTGGTGCTTTATGGAGACGTATATTACCTGGGACAAGGGGGAAGGGAGCCCTAATCGCCCCGAGATACACCTGAGGGCACTAAAATTCTCGAATTTGAATGCAAAATAAATGAATCTGAATGACAAACTTGAGAATTTGGCGGGGAAATCCTATATTAACGTGTATTCCAATTTAAAAGCATTGTTAAAGACATTGGTTAACATTGTTATGGTTTTAAAAAATCTCATTTTGTTATTTGAAAATGGGATAAACATTAAGGTTATCGTGTAAAAATACCAGTCTGAAAGTTTCAGAGTATAATATCCACAGGAAGTATTTTTAAATATTAGAAATGTGAAGCAATGTTTGAAATATATACGAGGGTCGGTTGCACTACTAGACGTAAGGAGTGCTCATGCGCGCATGGCTCAACGGACCGTACTGTGTGTATTGGCGTATCACGCGGCGGAAGGCAGATAACGGTATTTTTTTAATTCAAGCAAAACGGTCCTCTTATTAATTGTCTCTCAAGTCGAAATAATAAAATCGCGTATTGCATCTAACTTACAGTTTTTCATTCCAAATTATGCTTGGTTTCATGGTTTTTGAGTACAAATACAAGTACTCATTCACATGTTTCATCTTCATTATTTTGAGAGGTCTTTTTTTTTTTTTTTTAGCGGCTCACAAGGTTAGGCAATGCCTCTAACCAACGTACGATCTACGGGGTTGTAACATAAACAAGTTATTTTCTCCCGGAAATCTCCTTCAATCAATCGCAATCTTTACAGATCATACTAACTTATAGTTAATTTCATGTTACAGGTAGACGGAAATCATACTGACATATAGCGAGTATAAAAGAATGGAGATACAGTAGCATATCTAGGCATTATGGCGCCAGGGGCAAACAATTAAGCTGTGCCCCCCCCCCCCTCTCTCTTCTCCCGAGTGCCCAAACGTATCTACATTATGGTACAAGCAAGGGAGCGAAGCAACCAAGCTGAGAATTTGTTTCAATTTTAATCCGTAAAAAACTCAATTTTATTGCGCATTTTACCCAGGAAATTTGGCAGTTGACCAGTGAAACTGCACGGTAGAGAAGATCGAAAATATATAATTATTAATAAACAATTTTCTATTTTCTCAGTACTGAAATTTTATTGGAAGTAAAATTAACAAAAAGACTTGAGAAATAGTCGAGGCCTCACTCTAAAAAACTAAAATGTTGAATCACCATGTAAAAGGGAGGAAGAGTGACTACATTTTCAAAATGGTACATGAACATTTTGAACATGCTAGATTCAACATTATAAACATTGAAATCCAGCTTGTATAGTGTTGAATACAGCATGTTAACCTAACATTTTGAAAATGTAGTCATTCCTCCACCCTTTTAAATGGTGATTCAACATTAAGTTTTTAGAGTGCTGATTTCAATAGCAAGGTGAAAAAAAGTTTTGATTTCTTTCAAAATAATGTTTAACCTTTGCAAATGCTGTATTAGGCTATATTGGGAGCACATTATTCAGCAAGAGGCAGTGAAACCTATACGATAGCGTGCAAAGCAACGACAACTGCACCATTATTACTTAAATTCTGCACCCTACGTTGACCTTCTTACCAGAAAGAGTAGGTAATATTGGTGATTAGTTTTATTACAATGTAATACAACGAATTACCAATACTACCTACTCTTTCTGGTAAGTAGTATTGGTAATTCGTCTTATTACATTATTTATTGAAATAGTCTGAATACACATCACCTTCTTTTCTCTACCATGCAGGTTAATACTTTCTTTAGTGTATATAATATGGTTTTGTACGTTTTGAAAGATTCAACATATTCATTGCTATTTCCCCTCCCCCTTTTTTCCCTATTCTACTTCTCCTATTTTCTTTTTTTCTCCTTCTTCTTCTTCCTTTCACTTTTCTTCTTCTTCATATTCTTCTTGTATAAATAATCATTATATAATTATTATTCCTGATTATTAGTCTGCGTGTAAATATTACAGTTTTAACTTATTGATTATTTTGTTCATATATATCGAGGACCCCACTGGAAATAAGCTTTCGAGCTTTCGTGGGTTATCCTGGTCAAGCTTACTGATCTGTTATACTTCGATTTATATATCCATTGTTGTGTTTTGGAGGCTTGGCAAATAAAATCAATCAATCAATCAATCAAATTCGATAATCTAGGTTTATTAATTTCGATAATCTAGGTTTACCTAATTCGATAATCTAGGTTTATCAAATCAGTTGTCAAAAATTTCGATAATCTTAGCTTATAAATTCGATAATAGGTTTGCCAAATGGAAAAACTAGTTTTTTTTTAATTCGATTAACCTAGTTTATGGAATTTGATAAACTTAGTTTTTCGATATTTTTTTAGTGATATACTTAGATTATGGAATTGATAAACTAATTTATCGAATTTTTGGACAACTAATTTGATAAACCTAGTTTATCGAATTTGATAAACCTACTTTTTCGATTCCATAAACCTAGTTTATCAAATTTGATAAACCTAAATTAGCGAATCTGATAAACTATGATTATCGAATTTTTGGACAACTGGTGTGATAAACCTAGTTTATCGACTTTGATAAACCTAGTTCTTCGATTCTATAAACCTAGATTATCGAATTAACTAAGATTAGCGAATTTGGGGGCAACTCATTTGATAAACCTAGTTTATTGAATTTGATAAATCTAGTTTATCGAATTTGATATACCTAGTTTTTTTTTATTTTGTAAACCTAGATTATCGAATTGATAAACTAAGATTATTGAATTTTTGGACAACTGATTTGATAAACCTAGTCTATCGAATTTGATAAACCTATTTTATCGACTTTGAAAAACCTTGTTTATCGACTTTGATATACCTAGTTTATCGAATTTGATAAACTAGATTATCGACTTTGATAAACCTTGTTTATCGAATTTGATAAACTAGATTATCGACTTTGATAAACCTTGTTTATCGAATTTGATAAACCTAGATTATCGAATTTGATAAACTAGGTTTATCAAAAAAGCCATGATGTCGGTCGATAGGCCTATTCGGGGTTCTGATAAACTAGGATGATCAAATTTGATAAATCTAGTTTATAGAACCGAAAAACCAGGTTTATCAAATCGAATAGGAGCATGCTCCTAAGAGAATGAGATTCAACTGCTTGTGTATCTCCTAGAAGAATTATAAATTTAGACAAATAAAAGAGAGAAATTAAGAAACTTGGTTTTTGTGCCATTGATGGTGAATGATGGTAAATGGTGATTAGTGGTGGAGAATGAGGTTTAATTTTCTAGTGTGAACGGTCTCTAATGCCAGAGGTAATTGAAATGCATGCCTTATTTTATTCAGCCCAGGATAGGATTTTGTGCTTGGGAGTTTTTCAGGTGTAAATATGCAAATGAAGTTTGACCATGCTCCTTTTACTGAACGTATAGTAAAGTGCACTTGGGGGCAGACACACCCAGCCAGCTAGAAGAGAAGGACATGCCTTGGGCATGGGTTGTTCTCAGCAGTTTAATTTCTTAATCATTTCTTTAGTCTTTCTGTCTTCTCAGTTATCAAGTTTGAGAAACAGAGGAGAAGAACCTGTCTTGACAGAGTATTTCAGCAGTTGTTATAATCCAGCACCACCGGTGAGTTGACTTTGTAGTTTTTTGAAGGTTTGAAATAACAAGAGAGAAATGGCATGTATGTGAATGAAACAATAATTTATGATAAAGGATATGATTCTTCATGAGCAGTTTATAAAATGTTTGGTTAAATCCTTAAAGCCGTTTGATCTTGAACTTTTGAGAAAACTCAGTTTCTTGTCAGAATTTAAAGAGACTTGCGATTTAAAGAGTGTTGTAGAATAATATATGAATTATAAAAGGATTTTTATGGCATAGATTCTGCACTGTTTTTGTATGATAATTAAATGCTCTATGTATAGATTAATTGTTAATAGAACCACATAGTAAATCGTGTTTTGGACGTTATTTAATTCTAGATGGCACTTAGTCTGGGCAGGATGCACCCCCATCCCTAAGCTCAACGTGGTAGCTTGTGGAGTGCCGTTCAGCGAGGTCGACGACAGCGAGATTTTGGTCGTCATGATAACTTCATTGTTTTCGTCGAAGGAGCATGAACTATTGAGCACAGACAGAACTTCACACGGTGATATATTAAGTTGACTCGATTGAGACAATGAAAACCATTGAATTCTTTGAACAATTACTGTGGTGTGGACAATTTGCGTCGCTAATGGTAGACGGGGTGCATCAGCGAAGATATGGTTATTGAAGTGTAGTTTATATTTCTGCAGTTGAAGCATGAAATTTTATTTTTTTCTTGGAAGTGTTTATTTTATGTTGATGAGTGAACAAAGGAGATTAGGTAAATAAGAAATGGTATTTGGTCGGGATGCGTTAAAGAGTTATATCAGAATCAGGTCAGTGCAGTGGCAGAGTTGTAGTTAGCCTTTGTGGCAGTTAGGGTGTAGTAAGTCCTAGTGGCAGAGTTGCACTGTAGTTAGCCTTAGTGGCAGTTCGAGGTGAATAGCCTTAGTGGCAGAGTTGCACTGTAGTTAGCCTTAGTGGCAGTTCGAGGTGAATAGCCTTAGTGGCAGAGGGTTATCTCACAATCAGATCAGTACAGGATCTGTTGGAGATGTGTTAGCTTAGTGGCATGATGGTATTGTTGTGAAGATAATATTTTTGAAGGAGTAAAGTGAGTGGAAGGTCAGTTTAGCACTGGATCTTTTGGGAAATAAAGAAGTTGTTTGCATGGCATGGCTGATGTGAATATTGCTTTTATTTGGTTGTTCCCATGTGACAAGTACAAAATCACTCTCTAATATGTGGTTCTATATCCATACATAGAGCATTTAATTATCATACAAAAACAGTGCAGAATCTATGAAATAAAAACCCTTTTAAAATTCATATACTATTCTACAACATTCTTTAAATCTCAAGTCTCTTTAAATTCTGACAAAAAATTGAGTTTTCTCAAAAGTTCAAGATCAAACGGCTTTAAGGATTTAACCAAACATTTTATAAATTGCTCATGAAGAATCATATCCTTTATCGTAAATTATTGTTTCATTCACATACATGTCATTTCTCTCTTGTTATTTCAAACCTTCAAAAACTACAAAGTCAACTCACCGGCGGTGCTGAATTACATACTAAAGATGATTATAACAACTGCTGAAATACTCTGTCAAGACAGGTTCTTCTTCTCTGTTTCTCAAACTTGATAACTGAGAAGACAGAAAGACTAAAGAAATGATTAAGAAATTAAACTGCTGAGAACAACCCATGCCCAAGGTATGTCCTTCTCTTCTAGCTGGCTGGGTGTGTCTGCCCCCAAGTGCACTTTACTATACGTTCAGTAAAAGGAGCATGGTCAAACTTCATTTGCATATTTACACCTGAAAAACTCCCAAGCACAAAATCCTATCCTGGGCTGAATAAAATAAGGCATGCATTTCAATTACCTCTGGCATTAGAGACCGTTCACACTAGAAAATTAAACCTCATTCTCCACCACTAATCACCATTTACTATCATTCACCACCAATGGCACAAAAACCAAGTTTCTTAATTTCTCTCTTTTATCTGTCTAAATTTATAATTCTTCTAGGAGATACACAAGTAGTAAATACAATTCCAATTCCACTGTGACAATAGCAAAGATACTATTATACTAAGTTTTATGCAACGGGCACAAGGAGTGATATCTCACATCACAATGACCCTTAGTAACACGTCGTTGGTATCCTCCTGTCAGCAGTTCCGATGAAACCGAGATAAATGCTGTTTTCACGATAGAGGGGAGTTGATAGTGAAAACGATCTTTTTTTTTTAATTCATTTTTTTTTTTTGGGGGGGGGGGGTAGGGTCTTTACATCCCTGATAGCAAAGACTGGTAAGAATAACATCATATTTACGTCTTTTTAAAGTCGTGTCATACGTCCTATTTACGTATTATATATACGTCTTTAAGACAATACTTTGCACCAGCACACGACGTAAAATAAAACGTCATATTTTTACGTCAATTTTACATCATATTGGTCGGAAAAAAACCGTCTTTATGACGTCTTTACGACACAAAGGAAAGCTCACAGACTGGTAAAAATCACATCATAAAGACGTCAAAGCTTTAAAGCTGGTTTAATAAAATATTTTAGAATGTATTCAACATTAATTATGATGTTTTCTCTTTGTTAATGTTCTAGCCTATAGATCGTCCTATACTAGCCCTATATCCTGACATCCTACATCCTATACCTCACTACTGATGCTCTGTATCGACATTACTATATATATGGACTGTAATGTAGTACTTGAAAAAAACAGTTAGAAATTACAATGTCTTGATACATTCTGAAATACCCTGCCCATGATATTAACTGAATGGTGTTCAACATGGAAGTACGTTGTCCATTAAATCAGCAGTGCAATCATTGAATAAAATGTTAAAATTCAAATGTTATCTTCCCTTTTTCACGAAGTTTAGTCATTTCTGGTCATTCATGAATATTCATGAATCACGATATTACATTCATATCACGACGTAAAACTGACGTCTTGAAAAAAAGTTGTTACAAAGTGGCAAATAATTGACGTAAAAATGCATCTTATTCTAGTCTTAAAAAAAGACGTTAAAAAGTGGTAAATATTTGACGTAAAATATATGTCATTTTATGATCAAACAAAATTTGAGAAAATTTTGGTTATATAAACACGTCATAAGGTTGTCGTAAAATAGTCGTGTATACGACATATGACGTGTGGACCAGTTTATGACCAGTTCTTGACGTCTTAAAGACGTCCGTCTGCTATCAGGGATGCAGCTTGTTCCACTGTGAAATAAAACCGCCTGGAGTTGAACTAATTCCCGCCTAAATCCTGTTATACTATCACAATATATGAGCAGTATAAAAGTCAAAACATTAACATGTTAGAAATTCAAATTTAGGTTTTCCCGCCCAGTTTCGTCATAATTGCATTCGATTTAACGATGCAATCATTCAATTTCGAGCAAATTTGAATGATCACCTCGATCAACAATCAAACAGCTAGCTAGTTCATTCAATTTTATTTTCTTAGCATGCGATTTCATGATTTTCTTACATAAACGTACAAAATAGCGCGTTCAAATTAAAAATGCACGTAAAATCTTTCAAACTGGAAACAACTCCGCCCTGATGATTGTTAAGACATTCAATTTCACGAATAGGCAAGGATTTACAGCATTTGGGTAGTATTTTTCGTTACGGCATATGTTCTATGTACCTTTGTTCTGTTTGAATTAATATGCAAATTACTTTTGCCTTATACTGAAATTTCTCATTTCTCTGACAACCGTCATCAAAGCATGTAAAAATTATCAGTTATTGTCAGTGATTGCGTAAATGTTATATCCATACTGTTAGGGAATAAACTAAAAATGGAAGAAAAAATAGAAACAAAAGAAATACATAAAATATGATCAAAATAAACCTTGAAAATGAATCATTGAATATGAAAATGAAATTAAATAATTTATTACAGTGAAAAGGCTGAATATGACGTGAAATATGGAGTAAGAATTACATTGAACTACAGAATTTGCTTATGTTAAATGAATTTGAACGTTCGAAGTGCGAAGGTGTGTGCCTATAATCGAAATTGAAATTGGCATTTGGGACGAAATTGAACATCTATCCAACTGGCGCTAAAATCAATGACAACTTCACGTTGTCGAATTGAATTATTATCTCTCTAAATTGAATGAAATAAAATTTAAACGAAATGATATAAAACGAAATTGAATGCTTAAAGAATGAAAATGAACCATGAAAACAGAAAGCTGAGGAAAATCGTTCGAACTTGAACGTCTGTTCATGAATTTGAATGTAACTCTGATTGAATTGGGCGGGAAAACCTATAGTATCACAAACATGCAGGTTATCATATCATTTCTATATTGATTTATTTCTACTTACGTAATGGATCAGAGCCTTCGCTCATGTAATAATCATACTGCCCGCTCTTGACAATTGTGTTGTAGTGTGGTTCAATGTTGATCTTGTGTTTGATGGGTGTAGAAATTTCTTGACCCAATCTCTCCACCACTATCAAAGAAGCGCCATCCTGCAACTCATCTAACGGATAAACATTTAAAATAATTGCATCTGTTTTAATACAGAGGAAATTACAACGAATCAGTTGAGAGAAATCCATTGCACAACAATTATTCTCACTATGAAGTCCCCTCCCCTATTCGTGTAGTGAGCTTGAAATCATTTAGCATCATTATCCCAAAATGAAGAATCATACTCAATTTTTAGTTTACGCCTACAAGGGAAAACAGAAATCATAGATATGTTATTCTAGCAAATCATATAGGTAACACTAGCAAATTTGTATACAATACCTAAATAAGATTAATGTACCTTATTTTCCTCACAATAATTTATTTTCTTAAGATTATCTTCTATTTTCAGGACAGGAAAATAGAAACATGAATTAACCCTAAAAACAAAAATATTTCAAATCTTGAATAATCAAAAATAAAAATGATCTTCAAAACTATGAGATGATTATATTCTATGTTTGTCATATCAGTACTTTTTACCTTTTACCACATGACATGCACTATAAAATGAAAAGATATCATGAAACTATAGGTCATGCATTATGAAGGATGGGGATATGGAAATATAAGCAGCTTCAGCGAAAGACACTATACCGTCTTCCCTCTTAAGCGTCTTCGAGGAGGCGAAACCACAATAACTCCTCTCAAAGTCGATGTATTTGCTAGGCTCAACGCAGTCGTTATTTCATAATTCCCGAAAAGACTTTTACAAGAAAATATGGATAGGAAAAAAAAATAAGGTAGAAAAAAACTAAGAACAACATAACGATGATAGAAAGAATATAGACGGGTAAAAACAATAACATAGGAAAAATCAAACAAAGAATAACGTAAGGAAAATTATAAAAAAGATAGAAAAATAAAAAAAAAACAACAAGATAATTATGAAAAAGGGCAGGAGAAAACAAAGAAAAGATAGAAAAGAAGAAGGGATAAAACAAAGAATAGCATAAAAAGAGACTGAAAGATGAAGGAATAACAAAGAATAGCATGAGAAAAGATTGAAAGATAAGAAGATACAAGGAATAACAGAATAACACAAGGAAAGATGGAAAGGATGATAGGAAAAAGGATAAGGAAAGATAAAAAGAAAGGAGAAAACATAGAATAACATTAGAAAAGATAGAAAACAAAGAATAACGTAAGAAAAGACTGACAGATAACAAGAAAGAAGGAATAGTAATGATAAACACAATGATAGATAGGAAAGAAGAAAGAAGAAATCACAGAATAACATAAGAAAAGAATGAAAGACAAGAATATAGAAGGAATAACAAAGAATAACATAATATATGACGGAAAAAGAAGAATATATAAGAAAAGGATTAGATAAAGAAAGATAGGAAAGAAGATAAAAATATAAGAAAAACAAGGACTAACATAGGGAAAGATAAAAGAGAAGATAAGAGAAAACAAAGAATAACACAAGAATAGACTGAAAGATGAAAAGATAGAAGGAATAACAAAAATAACATACGGAACGATAGAAAAGAAGATACAATAGGGGAAAACAAAGAATAACATAAGAAAAATATTAAAAGATAAGAAGATAGAAGGAATAACAAAGAATGAAATAAATGAGGAAAGGCGGAAAAGATGATAGGAGAAAACAAAGAATAACATAAGAAAATGCTGAAAGATAAGCAGATAGAAGAAATAACAAAGAATAATATAATGAAAGAGAAGGAAAAAAGAAGGGAGAAAACAAAGAAATGATAATCAAAGAATAACATACGAAAAGTGAAGAAGATAGGAGGAAAACAATGAGTAGCATAAAAAAAATTATAAACGAAATGATGTTGCTAAAAACAAACAATAACATAATGAAAGATTTATAAGACAAGTAATGACATAATGAAAGACTGAAAGAGAAAAGGATTGAATAAAAACAAAGAATAAAATTAGCAAAGACAGAAAAGAAGATGAAAAGATAGAAAACAAAGAGCAGCACAAAATTTGTAAATGGTAAGCTAGACCGCCCTCAAGCACATGTTGCCAGATGGACCACACACAGTAATCGACTGCATGCAAATTTGCTTACTCAGCCTGTTGTCCACATCTACAGGCTCTGAAACGAACAAAGGATATAGAATTATCTCGGATTCAGGCTAACTAGTCCCCGATACGTACTTGTAATTTTTCAAAACTACCCAGTTTTCTCACCAGAGCTAAAGTGCATGTAACCCACAGTGTATTTCATTCGCACAGTCTAAACTCTCAGAAAATTTGGTTAAAAATCATTTAAAATATGAGCCTACCAACAGTTGGTTTATTAATTTTTACATAATGTTTCACTTGAAAATTTAGTAGCAGTTGGTAGGTTCATATATTAACCAACTTAATGATTTTAACCAATTATTTTGAGCATGTGGCACCAGGGTGTTTTGATAGGGGGCAAAATCACCGACAGGGGAGTTTATTTACGTTTTGAATGAACAAAATTGGGTTATCATGGTTATGACCCTGCCATCCAGGGGCGGCAGAGCGTCTTTCAAAGTCTTTACAAACGTTGATATACCATTATCTGATGCACTTTCAAGTATAATTTTTGATGCAATTTTTTTTCTTGTAATCTTTACATATTAACTACTTTGCAGTTGGAAAGACTGCTCTGATTACCAATTTGCGAGCGAGCATAAAATGTAAAGTGTAATTTTTTTTCAAATGAAAACCACGGTATATGCATTATTTACAGTGATTTGATGACGAAGATATCGCAAATTTATTTTAGAGCTTTTTCCCGTCTCCAGCAATCACAAAACGTTTGCAAAAAGTTACAATATGGTTTGACTAGATAAATTTTGAATGTTTAAAAAAAAAATCGAATGACGTTAACAAAAGTGAAGCTTGGGAACAAAATTCCCCCAAAGTTCATGATAACGTGCAGCTAAACTGTGCAACGGGGGAAAAAAGTCATTTAAGACATGTAAGAACATTCTCAGAACGTCCGAATGGAACACTGACGCAACGTGGTTACATAGCATTTTCCAAACTAGGTACGTCGGCTGCGTACGCATCCTCCCAAAATCTGAAAGGTCTACTTTTTCAAGAGAACTTTTTTTGATGATAAGCCTCAAAATCACAATTCAAATAATTTTGAGACCATATAAGCACCACACGGTGCAACAATGTACAACCTCATTCCTGTACTCTTCATTTACCTCTCATCTGACTTAAATCTATAAACTGTTATTGGAATGATGTGGCATCCGACCATCACAAGGTAAAATATTACCTATTTCTTTTCTTTCTTAAAAAAGACACATACTCTAGACTAAGGCAGGGGCGGAGGAGCCGGGAGCAGGGGGCCTTACGTAGTGCCCTCATTTTTCCAAGCACCTCCAAAGTGCCCCTTTTACCCATTTACGATAAAAATGCCCCTTTTCGTACTAGTTTCGTGCCCTTTTTTCCATTTACAAATGCCTATTTTCTCTTTAATTAGGGCCCTTCTACGTTCTAGTAAGTGCCTTTTTTCGCTTCAGATATATCTCCCTTCATAACATCCTACAACTACCCAGCCCCCTTTTACTGACCCTTTCCTTTCTTTCATAGCTCTCCTTTCCCTTCTATAATGAATGTCCCGCTTATTCCCATTTTCGGTTCTAATAATGCCATTTCCGGTGTCCATAAGTATGAATATTAACAGGGTGCGTTACAAGGAGGTTTTGTGATGAAGATCGAAGTGTACGTACTGGATTGTGTCTATGTATAAGATCTGATATATAAGATGGAGCAAGATTATTCTGTGCTTTAAAACACATGATAAGAATCTTAAATATAACACGTTTTTCGACGGGTAGCCAGTGGAGTTTCTTTAAAAGAGGAGTGATGGAATCTCTTGAACGAGCACCTACTATCAACCTTGCTGCTGTGTTCTGAATTCTCTGAACCCGTAGTAACTCCTTTTTCGGAAGACCATACAACAAGGAATTACAGTTATCAACATGGGACAATATCAAAGCATGTACAAGTATATTAATAGACCTTCTATTTAGATAATGCCGGATCTGTCCAATTTTCCGAATGGCCATGAATGCCAACTGACAGGTTTTTGTGATGTGATCAGTCATTGTGAGATGCCTATCCATGATTACACCCAGGTTCCGTGCCTTGCTAACTGCAGAAATGTCAACTCCGTCGACAGTGATAACAAGAGCATTCTGTGGAGGTGGAGCAAACTTGGATGTGAAATGCATAACTTCAGTCTTGGATGCATTGACAAGCAACTTATTTCTGGTTGTAATGTCCTGGATGCACCTGTTGACACGACTTATAGCAATCCCTCTGTCACCAGGTGAAAATGTTAAATACACTTGTATGTCATCTGCATATATCATGGAATGAAGTCCATGAGCTTTGATGATATCATATATAGATGCAGAGTACAATGTGTAGAGAAGAGGCAACAAAATCGAGCCGTGCGGAATTCCACAGTTGTCTTCAACAGAAAAGGAATGATGGTCTCCAATTTTCACAACATGAGAACGCTTGGAGAGATATGAAGAAAACCACTTATAGACAAGCCCTTGAAAGCCCATACCGATTTGCGAGTCGATTGAGCAAGATAGTATGGTCAATGGTATCGAAGGCTGAACTATAGTCCAGTAATACTAAGACAGCTTCCTGCCGCTGGTCAAGGGATACAAGAATGTCGTTCTGGACGCGCATTAATGCAGTCTCTACACTGTGGTATCTCTTATATGCCGACTGTGTGGGAATATGCAAATTGTTCTCAGTTAGATACTCCAAAACTTGATTACTTACTGCTTTCTCAATTACTTTGCTGAAGTAGTTCAAGTTTGAGATCGGGCGATAATTTGCGAGATCATCACGTTGAGCACCAACCTTCTTCAGAAGAGGGGTAACAAATGGCTTTCCTAAACACAGGAGGCATGACACCAGAAATTAGACTCCTATTGACCAATGCTGTTAAAAGAGGAAGCAGTTCATCAGTACATCTCTTTGTGAGCGTAGTTGGCAATGGATCAAGCTCACACGATGCGGATGTGGATGTCTTGATAATACTCCACACATCATCCTCAGTAACCTCTTGAAATTCACAAAACTTTGAATGGCATTGTTCATGTATGTCAGCAGATATGTACTGAATGCTTTCTAGCTCCAGACTGTCCCTTAACCGCACAATCTTTTGCTCAAAAAACTCTGCAAAACGATTAGCTAGTTGAACTGGACATTCAAAGCTGGGAAGAACTAACCCTCCAGTTGGTGATGATAGCTTATTGATCAGCCTAAACAAACTATGTTGGTCACTAGACTGAAATTTCTCGCGATAAAAATCAGTCTTAGCCTTCAACAGGAGCTTGTTATATCTTTGACACTGCACTCGGTACATGTCTTTGGAGACTTGAAGATTGGATTTGACCATCTTTCTCTCACAGCGTCTCCTTTCCCGCTTAGCCTCACGAAGAGAGTCCGAGTACCAAGGACTCTGAGGGCGAAGAATGACATCTCTTTCAGTTAGTGGGGCATGGTTGTCTAATATTCCTCTGAGGCCCTTACACGATTGCATAGCAAGGTTTTCGACATTTTCCTGATGTTTGAGCACAGATGGATATACATTAGATACATCATACTTGAATTTTTCCATGTTGATTTTCTTTGATTTTATTTGGATGTTCAAAAAGGAGATTACAAGCAACTGCTGAATGATATGATGGCAGATAACCATGAGTAGAAACATCAGACACAAAACTAGTATCAGATCTACTGATGATAAGATCAAGCGTATGACCTGATGAATGTGTCGGACCAGTGTAGTGAAACTGAAGGCCATTGGATCGGAGTGTCTCGATGAAAGACTGAGCATAGCAGTTACCAAGAACATCCACGTGTAGATTAAAGTCACCAACAATAAGTAATCTCTGTTGAGATACACAGAGAGATTCAAGAAGTGTCGAAAAGTCCTGAATAAAATCTGTTGGTGATGATCTGTTCTTCCTGCTTGAAGGTGGCCTGTAGATAATTATCAACCGCATCACACGAGCTGATATTCCAGATAATGTGAGGTCCATATACTCAAAGGAACTGAATGAAAAGGTTTTGTTAGCTGCCAAGTTAAAGCCCTTATGAAGTAGCAAGCCAATCCCGCCTCCAGTTCCTCTAATGCGTGGCACATGGTGAAAGTCAAAATTGGGAAGGATAGACCGAACGCTGGCAAGTGCATGGTCGTCTCTTCTTGAGTCAGTCAACCATGTTTCTGTGATTGCAATAATAACCACTTTCTCAGAGATAATGAAGTCGCATAAGGAAGTAACTTTACCTCTCGCCTTCAGAGATCGGGCATTCCAGAGGGCAAACTTTACTGTCTGATTATGAAGAAGAGATGTTGATCTTGATATAGGCAAAACATGGTGCAGCCTCCGAGATACAGGAAACTGCTTACTTGTATCTGCAGGTGATACACGACAAGTAATTCTTACTTCAATCTTTTGTGAAGAGTAAGAGGCTAAACATCTATGCCTTCCACGACCCTTGGACCCTCGATGACTTTTCCTTTTACGTGCAATTCCCAATTCATTAATTCTATTCCACACTTCTTGATTCAGCCTTAGGCCATTGTACATGTATGATCTTATGCTTCCAGATACTGGATCATAATCAGTGTGGCATGAGTCAGAACCATATTTCCGATGATATATATGACGGTCGTCACCAGCATCAAATATAATGGGTCCTGGGTTAGGGTTTACATCTCCACATATAACCAAAGAGAGCTGAAAAGCAGCTGATGAGTTGTGGTAATATGATATTCGTGTCCCCATATACTTGCATGTAGAAAAGGTCCACTTGCAAGAAGAAACCCTCCACTTGTTTAGAATTGGACACTGGTTCCATTCACAGTCCACCATGCACAATACAAGGATGAAGAGAACAAAGGATATAACACACTTCAAGGCCATTGTTGGATCCTGGACTTAAGCTGTCTTCAATAGAACATGAATGAAGCAGTCCCTATTCACCCCAGGATGTAATCCCTCTGGTCAGAATCACTGCTAGCATGTATGTAAATCAATGGCTGAAGCACATACTCCAAAATCACCAGAAGGCAGAATATTTCTTGTGCCAAGTTCTCCAAAACCAAGTCGAGTACAGGGAGGAAAACAGTCCAGTAGTATCCAGGGTATATTCCAAATCACTTGACACTAATATTACATCCAGATAATAACAACGATTATCAAATTAACAATATCAATTGAGAGAGGTCCTAAGGGGGGCAACCTGGTAGGTGCACAAAATTCACAAATTAGTTATGTGTTATAGTGTGAGGCATTGGAGCAGGAGGCAAGAGCTGTGGGGCACAACGCCGAAAAAATTTTATAAGAGCTATTGCGATTGAACGGTGTCCCTAAATTGAAGCAACGAAGATATTTTTTTTCCAAACCTCGCTCGCAACGCTCCCTCGCACTTAATTACAATGTTTCAGACAAAGCTTCATCAAGTGTGCTGTAACCATAAAGTTTAACCTATTCTCCTATTCATGTCGAGATAGTGCTTGAATTTAAAACCCCATTTCAGTTTGACCTATTTTCTTTAATAAAATACCGGTCGCGACGACACCTTAAAAATGCACTGAAAATGATAGCGTCTTCAATGGAAATGACAGGGTTAATCAGTTAATGGATGAGTGATAGAGAAGAGCCCTAAAACAAGTCGGTGACATCTGTATCTTTAAATCCTTGTACAATGCAAATGCCCTGGTCTTCATTCAGCAAAAAGAGGAATGTTTAGCATTGCTTGCGAATGGTGCATAAGAGCAGCATTCACAACTGCAAATTAGTTATTATGTGACGAATATAAATAATGATCCTTCAAAATGTGTTTAATAGAATACAGGGGTACTGTATACCGACGGGATACAATGCCTTTGCCGCACTGTTTTGGGGACCTTTTTGTATTAAAGTGTCCCCCCCCCCCCCGTTTTCCAAAAAAATACTCTTTTTCGCTGGTGCCCCCCTACTCTGAAAGACTCTCTACCGCCCCTGGATTGAGGTATTATAATGTGGATCATTTATCTCCCTAACATATGGAAGGTTCGTTTTCTTGGTAATGAAAAAATGACTACGGGCCAGCTGAAAATAACCTGAACCACGATTTTAACGGTATATTACAATAAGACAAACTGCAAGTCTAGGGGGTTGTAATGGGGAGGGGGAGGGGTGCGGTTTGTGCTCGCAGACATAGAAACCAGCCGTTTTTAATCAGTTCAATAGGTTACTCTACATTCGTAGGCCTCGGTCATGTTCTGGAGACTTGCAGAAAGCCTGTTGGCTGAGAGGAGCTCGGTTTACGTTCGTCAGTTCGGTCAACGTCATGTATCCAAATCATGGCATCAGTCCGATGGAAACACACATAACAGCTCAGTGTCATATCCCTTTAAATTAAATTAAAGGACAAACGCTGTACTTAGTAAAAAAAAAAAAAAAAAGTTAAACAACAATGTTCAATTTTTTGAACAATAGATATTGAAAATTAAACATTGCTGTTTAAATCTTTGGACAGTTGTTTAAACTTTTGAAAAGTACCTGATCAGTTCATATAGTAAACCTGATTGTATAAAGCGTTTTATTGTGTAGTGGCTTTTACATTTTGGGTAGCTCTGATGCTTAAGTTAACAGTTAAAAACGTTGTAGTAACGTTACATTTTGGCTAACTCTAGTTCTTAAGTTAATAGTTTAAAAACAAAAAAACATTGTAGTAACTTTATATTTGAATCGCTTTGATGCTTATTTAAAGTTGACGGTTGACGGTTAAAAAACAAACGTTGGTTAAGAATTTTAGCGAAACGCCTTACGTCCCTGATAGCATGCAGATGTCTTAAAGATATCTTAAATCATCGTAAACGCATTGTATTGTATTTATTTTCCGTCAAGATTAAAAACATAAGAAACAATAATACATTCATATAACAGTTAATTTAAAAAAGACGGAGGGATGGCCTTACTCAACGTCAGTGGCACAACAACACTGTTTTGCAGGGGGGTCCCTCAAGTAAACTCATAAACTCATCATATGCCGTATATACGTCTATTAGTCGTAATATTTACGTCAATCTTTTGCAAAATATTGGATCATTGTTGTATAATGATTCGATAATGTAGGCGTAATATGTACGTCTAATTTTGAATATTGGTTGGCTTCATGACGTTGGGCCAACGTTGGTTGAACGTTGTACGGCTCTCATGAATACTCACGAACAACTATATTTGACAAAGGTTTGTTGAAATAATAAATGAAATTTAATTTTGTTTATGCACTGGTTGCAGTTGGAATTGTGATGCAAAATGTATTCACATTAATTAAGTTGTAACCTGCATAATTCAAACATTATAGTTATGAGGTAGTTATTAGTTTTGGTAAATCTCAGAAAAAGTATCTTTCACTATTTCAGTACACCTCCAGATGATATGAAAGATTGTATCATAAAACTATTGTGATATGTAGGGTATCAAATAATACCTCATGTATGTGGGCGTATTTTACAATCAAAATGTCAAACTCTCAGTTTTCGATCCCCGAAAATAACAGCGCTACGCAGCATCACACAGTGCCACCATACGGGTAAAGGCAAGGGGAATTCTATTGTGCCATAAACACAACAAAGTGCTGTGAATGTCATGAGGGGAGCCGTTGCAGTGCTGTGGTCATAGCGTATAGGGCTGAGCTTAACCGTTCTAGCTACTGCGCTCCTTTCAGAGATTTACACTAAAATTCACCCGAAACCATGAAAGGAATATATCACACGATCTCATGTCCATATCTTTTTTATGCAAGGTAGACAGTCATATGTGAGAATATACTTGTCTGATCAGTTTCATGCCAATTCTCGTTATGCTACCAAAGCTAGGGACCACCTTTAAAGTATCATCTGAATTAGACATTTTCCAACCAAATGTTGTACAAGTAATGCAATATTGTTCATCTTGTCATGATAAGAGACCGATTAAACGACTAAAAGTGTCAAAAATAATGATCAATTAGATATAATAATGTTTATATCTTAGTAACTATATCTATTAGTTACTATATAATAACTAAAAAAAAACAAATAATTTGAATTAAATATCAACATTTACAGCAAAGGGGAGTTGGAGATAAAGTGTCTACTGGGCTGACGATAATAAAACAAACGGTTATTCCAGTTAATTCCAAATTCCACGGCGATGTCGAAGACGAAGTCCATGACGAAGTCGAAGTCAATGTCGAAATGTTGGAGATCAAGTCAGGATAAAAATCTACGATGATTTCGAAGACGACGTCGATGGTGTAGATTTGATGTTGGGAACGATGTCCAAAATAATGTCCACTTTAATGTCCAAGTCGGGGTTGAAACTGTTCTCAATTGGTTGATAAAATTATCAGATGGCGATCACAACTGTGAATTTCCATGCTGTTGTACTGCATGTGTTCTGCACAAGCTCTGTAATTTCTGCATGAACTGGGTAAACTCTAAAATGATCTGAGAAAACTCCCAGCTTATATAATCGTTAAATTCTTTTCTTAATACATTACATAAGCTTTGGCAAGCTTTTCAGATTCTGTCATGAATAGAATATGGAATTTTGAGTACCATACACATGACACAGGTCAAGCGAAATCTACACAACAATACCAGAAATTTCACAGGTATGCCAAGGAGATTCCAGGTGTATCTAATTTGGCCTATACAGCTTAAAACAGAAACTGACAGAATTCATATAAATGAAATGCTAGTATATCAACTTACTTATAAAATGATCTGAAAGTTCTCCTTCCAGATGCTTTAAGATTTTTTATGATTCTTTGGGATTTGTTTATTACAGCAAACTATGAACACCCTTTAAAAATTGGATAAATTTAGTTGGGCTACACATTGTTGGTTTGAAATTTGACCAAAGCTGTGCAAATCTTGCCCAAATATAGTAAAGACCATTTTGACCAATTTGTGTAAAAAAAAACCACATTTTGCACAACTGTTGAGCACATTCCTACCAACACTCCTGGTCACATGGATGTTGGGCAAAATTCATTCTTACCGTTGATTAATTCCATGAAAGTAGGCACTAGTTGGGTGATTTTTTTTCAACAAAATTGGCAAAAATAGAAAAAGAATATTCATGACTTTTCATTAGCGTATGGTTTAGGGTGGACTTGATTTACTAACCGTCATCAAAGCACATATAAAATTGTACTAGGTACACAAGAGCTTGTATTCTAGGATATCAACTGGATAGGATAGGATAGGATAGGATAAGATAACGTAGGCTATGATAGGATAGGTATTAGAGTAGGATAGGGCAGGGTAAGATAGTTTAAACAGGTATGAAACAACAATCGCTATTTTTTTAATTTCAAAAATGAGGGCAACGGAATTTGCCCAATGGCATAACAAGTTATTACCCAACACTTTAGTAAATTTTGACAGTTGGGCAATAAATGCCCCAAAGTTTAATGGACAGCATCGGCCCAACGTTGTTAAAATAGGAATCAATTAACGTTGGGTAAAGAAATTTACCCAATACAAGGTAATTAAATTAACCAACAGAAGTTGGGCAATAAATGCCCAAATGTTTAATAGACAGCATACGACCCAACGTTGGTTGAGAGTTGGTTAAAAAAATTAAGCAACCATTTTAAGAGTGAATCATGATTTCTCTTTTAAAAATTTCTATGATTATAAAAACATTTTTAAAGAACCCTGATAGTAACTTCCTTCCAGAATTTTTTTCAGTTATATAACATAATGAAGTAGATACAAGCTCAGTTGAGAGGTATAGCATGTAGAATTATAGGATAATAGGATTAATAAAGGATTATAGTAGTATGATAGGGTAGGATATGAACCACTAAGTGAATAGACCTTGTGCCATACTTGACTTATTTGTTCATTTTTCATTTGTTTTTTTTTTCATCTTTTTCAAACTTATCTGAAAAATGTAAGGTAAATGTTCTCTTTTGAAAGGAACATTAGAAAAGCTAATACCTCAGTAATGAGAGACTACATGTAAGACCACCTGGTAACATGCATGCACCGCAGAAAAGGAATTTAAGGATGTAATTAATTTCCATGGCAAACGGTAAAACCTTCCATCGACATTTGTGTCTATATGCCAAACAAACGTGGAAAGTGTAAGAAGAAAGAAGAAGTAAAGAAATTTTCATTTTGAAAATACATATATATATATATATATATATATATATTTCAGAAATGACTAAAAGTTATAGTCTATAATTATTATGGGTTTTTTTTTTCTTTCTGTTTTCCAGTTTAACAGATTCGATCGTTTCCGATTAAATACATGAATATATAAAACCACGGTGTTTCCACTCGTCTATAAGCAAAAATATGTTTATTTGAAGATATCATATCTATTTGAGAACTGACATAAGTAACCTGTCAGATTGTCACATACAAAATGGATTACAAACAAATCTTTTTAAGAAAGATTTGTGTCAGACCGTTTCTAAATACATCTGTGCAAGATCTATTTACTCATCTTGAGCTCAATATATCGAGGTAGACCCCTATGTTTGTAATATGGAAAAAAAAAACGAAAAAGAAATCTTCTGACGTTCAGAAAATCAGTTTACTTGAAGATAAAATGTCTGTTTGAGAAATTGCTTCAAAAATTGTCAGTATATCTCAGACAAAGTATCATGAGTTACAAGGTTTCCATAATTTTTGTCAATAAATTCAAGGTTTCTGGACTTACTCACAATGAGCAACAATAGAAGACTGCTTTCAAAAAGATGAAAAAATGTGAAAATGAAAAGGCAATCCTCTTAAAAATTATGAAAGATCATGTTACTTTCAGATGAGCTGTTCCAGTTAGAGAACTGTATAACAATGATGAAATTGTCAGATTGTCAGAGACAAAATGAATTACATGTACAACACATTTTTCTATTTTTTTTTTTAAAGATTAGTGTCAAATAGATTTCACCATTTCTGAATATATATATCAGAATAACTGTGAAGGTCTATTTACTCATCTTAAGTACATTATATCGAGGTAGACCCCTATGTTTGAAATATGAAAAATCAAAAAAGCAATCTTCTGAAATTAAGAAAATCAGTTTACTTGAAAGTGAAATGTCTATTTGAGAAATTGCTTCAGAATATCACAAACGAAATTTCATGGGTTACAAGGTTTCCATGATTTCATCAATAAATTCAAGGTTTATGGATTTACTCATATTGAGCAACAACAGAATAATGCTTTCGTATAGATGAAAAAATGTGAAAATGAAAAGGCAATCCTCTTTTAAAAATTACGAAAATTCGACCGTTTCTGGATATACACATTAGAAAAACCATTGTAATGGTGTAAATCCACTCATCTTGAGCAACATTACAGCAAAGCATGTGTCAAATAAGAAAAAGGAAAGTAATGTTCTGAAATTCAGAAAATTAGTTTCCTGGAAAGTGAAATGTCTATTTGAGAAATAACTTTCGAAAAAGTTTTCAGAGTATCAGACAAAATATCACGAATCACAGGATTCCGTCATTTATATCAACAAAATCAAAGGTTTCTCGATTTACTCATCTTGAGCAACAGTAGGAAGATTGCTTTATTTTGTATATACAAAGAAAGAGAAAAAGGGAAAGGCAATCCTCTGACATTTTAAACAACATCACTTTAATTCAAAATGAGCTTTTTCTATTTGAGAACCGAATTTAAAGAAATTGTCAAAACATCACAGACTGAGATCATGAGTTATGAGGTTTCCTTCAGTGTTTTCAAACATGTTCCTTCGTTACTGGATACATTTGGGACTAATGATAAATACTGATCGAAGTTTATTCATCTTGATAATCATTCCATGTAGCTGCGCCTTTTTTTTTCCACTGTAGACAGACCTTAGTATTCCGAAGAAAGATTTTTGTTGATACACCATCTTTTTTCCTCATCTGGTAAGCCACCTTAGCGAGGTGACCCCGCCTGGCCTTCAGGGCAGGCGGGAGGTCGGTACGTACGGAAATGCGTGTCGGAGTAGGAGTATTGGTGGAAGGGTGTCGCTCGCTGTCTCGCGGTCGACGATCACCATTCTCGAAGGCAGATAAAACTTTATTCCGGTCTGTCATGTAGACGAATTTAGCGATTATCGGGTTTGGCGCTTGGGGTTGCGTGGAGCTTGTATCCAGATTTGCGCGTCGGGGTAGGCGGTGAGCGTTAACAAACACCATGTTGGCAGCTTCGTCTGCATTGATTCCAAGGTCGACTATGCACTTGCGAATGACTTGGCAAACATTCTCGTTGCGATCCTCAGTAAGCCCGTAGAACAGCAAGTTTGCACGGCGATTGTAGATCTCCATTGTAGTAAGCTATCTTTGTAGGTCAGCAATTTGAGACTCAAGGTCGGCCTTGACTTTGGGGATGATATCCTTCTCAATCTCCTTAACTTTTTCAGAACTAAAGCCGACTGCCCCTTCAATGTCACTTACTTTAGTTTTAATTGATGTGATATCGGCTGTGAGGTGATCAAGCTTTTCGAAGACCTTTGAAAACGAAGTCTCAATATTTCTATTAACATCCGTCAGTGAGGGCGACTCATTCGATGTGCCTGTAGCTTCAAGTGGCGGGTTATCAGTCACTGGAGTCACTGTTGCACCGGCGCCAGCAGCGTGGCTTCGTTCATTGGTCTTGGGGTTCGATTGTGAACGTAAGCTTCGTGAAGACATTTTCACCTTATGTTGTTCCTCTATAATGACATCAAAAATCCGGAAAATGAATGAGGGAAATCCTTCCAAAACAGTATCAGTGTAAGCTATGATCCTCAAAAACAAAGTTCTTAGACAGCAACAGTCAGGAAGATGATGATATTAGGAGTAAAATTGGGGGCAAAAAAACAGGGCGGTGCTTGCAAGACCAGTCTTATTTACACGTCCGTCTCCATTGCAAGGTGCAACATAGATTGGAAGGTACATAGAGTGTATAAAATTTAGATCTAAATCTCTTGAACAGAATGGTGTGATATTGGTTGATGAAATAATTTCAAAAGACAATTGACTGTCCAGAGAATATATGAGTTAAAACAAATATCGAAGAATTTGTCAGCTTTACATTTGGTGCAATACTTTAGGTACTGAACGTACACCTACATGGTCAGACGTCTGGTTTCAATTAAGAGGTATAATTTCAATTTCAAATATATGTACAATATTTTTAGGATACTGGCTAATTTGTTTGGAAGGTAAATGCCAGTGAACTATGTTATTATTGTAACCAACCAGGTAACTGCATGCACATGTTCCCTCTTTTTTCGCAATTCAATTCAATTCAATGCAATTTTCTTTATTGTCATGTTTTAAAATCACAAAAATTGTTTTCGGACTCTTTATAAAATACAATAACAATAAAAACATCTTTGACATGTACAGTATACACAAATAGGGTGCTACAAATACAAAATGAATATCTGAGAAAGACATATGCAAAATACAACTTTTGTAAAAGTAAGAGACAAAAGAAAAGATTTCTGTCATAAATGCCCTCCTCTATTACCCATACCCCATATTGCACAAAATAATTGATGACCAATAACCTGTGACTAATGCCCTCCCCCTGGAGTATCTGCATAAATTTGTTCCTAAAGAAAAGTTACGTAGATGTAATAATGAAGTATCAAAATCATATCCCTTAGCGGTAACCACAAGTCTCCCTCTCTTTTGTTTTCTTAGTGTTGAGGACCAATGATGTCTGTTCAGTCCAAGCAAAGAAGTCATTATGTTTTGGAAAGAGGTTGAAAAGAATATAAAGAAATACTATATGCCTAACTTTCAATTTAAACCATGTCACGTATTGTATAGTATTGAATTTGGTTCAAAGAAGGAACAATGTCGATATAATGATGAATTATGCACTTCTTACTATTTACAAAAGTTTTGTTGGAAAGGAGGTAAAAAAAAAGAACTCAACAGAGACTTGTCGGCATTATGTTTTACCTCATGAATTATCGTTTAAAAATTGAAGAAAATGTATCACGTAGAAAACATGTATTACTCTGTAGATATGCAAATGTTAAGAATGTGAAAATGTATATATCATAATGCGGAAATAAAAAAGACCAGAAATGGTTATTGTTACCCCCTCCCCCGTAACTTTTTTTTAGCATTTCCGTCACAAAAATCTAACAATATATGGAAGAATATTGCGACAATGTTGTATTAAAACATTTGTTCAATACAAGTCACGCCTTAAAGTGGCGTAATGCATATTTAGTTCTCAAGTGGAAAATTATTTTGTCTTCATTATGTTGCTAATTTTATCAGGACATGTTTCAGAGATGCTGTACACGTATTCGAGGCTTTTATTGTTTTATAATGAATCGCTATATAAAGTAAGAAGCAGCAAAATAATCACAATAATCATACAGTGTGTCTCAGATAAAGTGATAATTCATCGCCATCTCTAAAGTTTCTTTTCATTCTCACTGTTCAAGTAAATTCACTCAAGCGTTAGGCCGATTGTCAGCTGCTAGATCAGGAAAGCTGAATGGCTTCCTACAAGAATATCGACTCATTAGGGAGAAATTAAGCTACTTTTCATTCTACTTGTTTTCTAGCATACCTCATTCATTTTTTTTTAAATCTATGAGGTATCATAATAAAAGAGAAAATTATGAATTCTTTTGTAATGTGTTTTTTTTCCAAAATAATTAATTTTATTAACGTAAAAACTAACTCAAAGCTGCAATTTGTGTGTGCAAATGAAATCTTGGTACCACTACTTTCCATTTTTTTAATTCAATCATGAATGAAACACGAACAATAAGTTATACATCAAAGGAAAGAAGAGAGCAGAGCTTGACGTACATGTATATCTCATCAAGAAAATTATTCATTATGATAGAAAACATCTGCCATGAAATCCAGTTTCCTTTTTTCTGGGACACACTGTAATGATGATGATAATAATGATAAGAAGAAGAAGAAGAAGAAAAATTAATTGCAACATGGTTTTATTTCCTCGCGGTAGCCACATCAGTATTACAACTGTCTTTCCTGCGAATCCCCTTTAATGAGTATTACCTCAGAGAGACCCGTTTGATACACCTGAGTCGAGAGGGAGGACATGTCGGACGGGAGGCAAAAGCCTTGAGCACTATACCAGAATGCTTCCAGTAAAGGAAATGGTATAATTTTACAAGTTTCCTTCGCAGTTTTTAAAATGAAACGAAATCATATTCTGAGAAAAAAAAAAAAACAATGCCAAATAGTGTGCCCCTCTCTAAGAGATACTGACATAAGAGAAAGAGAAAAAGGAGGAAGCTACTTACTGAAGTTACTGGCCTGAAGAGATTCTCGTCCGGTGTTGATGACCACAAAGCCTTGATCTGATTTTATTCCAAATTCCTGCATTCACGTCAATAGAAAAAAAATATATATATACATTATTCATCTTATACTTGTCAATTAATTTCCTGAATTGTCATACGAAACTAAACACAGAAACAATTACAAGCAATTGAAAAAACATTAGGCCTGTAACACCGTGAGGTTCATCAACAAGAAATTATGGTAAAAAGGTATCAAAATCATAATTTCATGAAGCCAATGTGGCAATTTGGTCGTGATGTCATTAGATATATACAGGGTGGCCTCAAAAGAACGGAACACATGTGATCCTTAATTTTAGCGAGATGTATGGCATAAGGTGATCATAATTTAATATATTCAAAAGAAAATTTATTGCCCAGTAAAAGGACACCAACATCACCCATTTCCACTCACGCGTTTACATCTTAGGGCTCATTTTGCGAGGCAATGACATTTAAAAAAATTGCTAGCTTAGCGAGTTAGCTAGTTACTTAAAAGGAAAATCCTTCACCCGACGGCATGCGTTAGAAACGGCTCCTTGCCTGAATAAACGCGTGGTTGATTTTTTTTCATTGGAAACGTGGAGATTATTCAGGCAGCAAATCATTTCTATGGAATGCCGTCAAGTGGAAGGTTTTTTCCTTAATCTCATATGATTTCAGTGGCGAAAGTAGCACATTTTAAAAATGACATTGTCTCACGGAATGAGCCCTAACACCAGTATAGAACTCATAAGCCAAAATTAATCATTTTGGTGTCATTTTCAAGGAAAAGAAATTTTCTTTCAAATCAAATGAAAAGTTATCACATCATGTCATATATTTGCCTGAAATTAAGGATTACAGGTGTTCCATTCATTCTGGGCCACCCTGTATATGTATATATATATATATATATATATATATATATATATATATATATATATGTGTGTGTGTGTGTGTGTGTGTGTGTGTGTGTGTGTGTATGTATATGTATATTTGTGATCAGGCAGCATATACAAGAGATTTGGCAACTCTCGTGGAAATAAATACATGTGACATCAATTGTGAGGATAACAGCGTAGCATGAATCAAAGTTCCCCAGAGCTGTCCTACCATTTTGGAAATTTTGCAAAGGTTGAAAAAAATGTCCCCGCGGGGAAGCGATCCGGGGCCTTTGGCTATGAACGCCAATGCCTTAACCACTAGACCACGGAGACGGGCCAGCGGTTTCGGCGACTCAAAAATTCGCTTAACCGACAGATTGACAAATCTTCAACCTTCACTGATTAATTCCTTTATTGCTGGCAGATGAGTTTCGAACAATGACTTGCCGCACACCTCAGCTGGATCCGAGCGAAGCTTTGGGATACATGTATATGTTGGAATAATTAACATTTGTGATCAGGTGGCATATACAACAGCTTTGGCAACTCTCAGTGGAAATAAGTGCATGTGAGATCAACTGAGAGAATAATAGCGTAGCATGAATCAAAGCTTCCCAGAGCTGTCCTACCATTTTGGAAATTTTGCAAAGGTTGAAAAAATGTCGCTATTATTCTCTCAATTGATCTCACATGATCTCACCAAATTTCATGCTTGAGTGAGCAAAAGGCGAAAATGACATAAACTGCAGTTTTGACATCTTTTGCGCGTTGAATATGATCTAATGAGGAGGAATTCATGTTTTGGAAGGTGTTTGCAACTTTTGCAATTGATACCTACTAATTCACGATTGAATGAACACATAATAAAAACAAAATATCACCATGTTGAAATTATCCAGTAATTATGGTCTTATTTTTGTGCACTGAAAACGTTACTGATAACATTTCAAAAATAGACCATATTTCATTTTTTATTTCCCCTCCCACTGACACTATGTACAGTTAGGGAGCAGAATTTAAACAAAAGTGAAAGACGGCTGAATTTCATCGATGATTATTGTTCATTCTACTGCGAGTTATTTAATGAAAATTAGCACATGTCTTCAGGAGATCATTAACTAACAGGATCTTGTACCAAATTAAGTATCCGATGCGGCTCGGAGCAGGGGCAACGCCCTGAACTTTTTGCGCATTTGCATAATTTTCTTGTCTCTTTTGCTCACTGAAGCGTAAGAGATCGGGATTTCGATGAAAATCAAATCAGAGGAACTCCCCAAGAAGACTTATGATGATTAACCACATTAAGCAATTGAATTATGGTCGATGGGAGAAAGAGGAGCTTTTTTCAGTCCCACGTGATCATAAAAGCGTGAACTTTCAAATAAAATGCCATGAGATCACTGATACATGTTCACCGGTCATATCAACATGCTAAAAATGTTATCAATAAGATTTTTAGTGCACAAAAATAAGGCAATAATTACTAGATAATTTCAACATGGTGACATTTTGTTTTTATGTGTTTTATTTGTGTTCGTTCAACCGTGAATTGATAGATATCAATTGTAAAAGTTGCAAACACCCTTCCAAACCATGAATTCCTCCGCAGTAGATCAAATTCACAGCGCAAAAATGTCATAACTGCAGTTTTTGCCATTTCACCTCTTGCTCACTCAAGCATGAAATTTAGTGCACAACTCATTTGGCATGTCTGGTAAGGAATAAAAATTATGTTGTATGCCTTCAAACGCCGAAAACTTAAAGTATGTCCCGATATCACTACATCAAAGTCTTGGCACGAGGCTTGTGAACTTAAAAAAAACGACAGTTTTGCATATTTGTCATGTTCACGGAAGCGTGACTTAAGGGTTTGCACTGAATTTTCCAGGAAATGTAGCTGAGAAATATAGCTACATGATTCTGTATTCAGACTTTTCAAAAGTTCCTGATCGAAAAAAATGCAGGGATATGTTTTAGGGGGAAAACTTATTTTTTGTTTTGTGTTTAGTTATTTGTTTAAAATTCTAACCAACCCTAGTTGGTTAAAAGTTTAATCATCTATTTATTAAAAACTTTAATAAATAATTTGTTACATAATTTTAACCAACCATGTTTGTTGGTTAAGATATAAATCCACACGCAGCTTGCACTAAAGACAGAAAATGAGACAGTTCTTAAGCAAAAGTTTCATACAACTTTGTTTTCTTTGATTTGGATAGTTAACATGACGAAGAAAATACAAACCTCAACGATGTGCAGCGCGTACTAGAAAAAAAGAAAAAATCTGCGCTCATTATTCTCACTTAGGCGCACAGACAGGGGCGTAGACAGCGGGGGGGGGGGGGGGGGGGGGAATGAGGGGTATGCATCCCCCACCTCACAAGGTGGGGGGGGGATGACATGTACAATCATCCCACACGTTTTAGGGAAGGATGTTTGCTTACAATTATTATAAGAACAACAATAAAAACAATAATAATAATAATTATAATTAGAATAATAATGATAATGACAATAATTAGTAAGGTATTATTATTATCATGCCTATGATAATAATGATAGTTATCATCAACATCATCATCGTTAATGTTACTGAAATGACGATTACTATCATAACTATATTGATCATCATTCTGATTTGTGTAGTTATTTATGTTACTTTTGGGTAATTTCGGCGTTGTCACAGTTTTTCTGAAGTGGTGTAACAACAAAGTTTTAAAAAAAGATACATAGCGTGATGCAAATATGCAATAATGTGTGTCAGTCCATGTTCTATATTCGTTTGTCACGGTGCGTATATCTTTTATTTACGTCTGTGCATCATTGGCGTAAATCCCGGGGGAGATGGGCGATATACCCCCCACCTTTTTGGAGAGGGGGATGGCGTGTACAAATATCCCCCACACTTTTTAAGGAAGAAATGAATTTTGATTTAATCGTTAATATAATTTTTGATAATCTGTCATAAACAACCATCATGTATTTACTGAAACTTTCAAAATTCATAACTCTTGAACAGATTGTCTGATTTTCCTCAAACTTTACTCTTCTTGGTCATCTTTATTTACTTAGAGCACACTGATGCCTGGGTTGCATTCTCCTTTAACATAGGAAAGAATGTGTCTTAATTCATTCATATTCGTTAATACATTAAACAAAATTATATCATTATTGCTGTCATCATTTATTTGGCATTCAAATCCAATACACTTTCATTCCATATGCCAATTTCCCCAAACTTTCATTTTTCCCAAAATGTTTGTTTATCTGTAAGTGTAAAATTTCCATGATCTAGGCCTCCACACACCTAATTAGTTCCTTCTGTGCCAGAATAGGAAAACTAAGTTAGTTTATTACAAAGTGCATGACTTGTCAGCAAAATATTATGGTGCAATTCTAAGGAGTACGCGACATAAAAAGAATTATTTTGGCAATATTAGTGCGAACTAATGAACTGTACTGGAATGGCATATGTAAACATTTGCGTAATAAACAAACTATGAACTTTATTCATCGAATCATCACTTATAGTATTCAATGTAATATTTTCATGAATTCATAAATAGTCCGTGGGCCAGAGGGGGCTACCGTGCTACCCCCCCCCCCCGACCCTCTGTCTTGGGTATCATTTTGTTTGTTAGTTTCTCTTGTGTCAGAAAAACGAATGTTTCCAGGAATAACTCAATTGCATTATGTTTTTTAAGCTATGCTTTAAGTCAATGTCAAAATCCACGTTTTTCAATTTTTGACCCTTTTCTTGAGGCATGCCATTTTTAAAGATTTTAAATGGGCTCGATCTCAACCAAAATAGTCTAAATTTTGTTGAACTTTCTATAATATAGTCTTCAGCTCATTAGCAATCAACATGCAACATTTTAGCCATTTATATTATCATTCTCATATGCAAATTAGGCCATAAACTGTGCATATTAAATATGGAGATTTCCTGTTTCAAATATTTTCAAAACTCGATTTCAAGTTTTATTTTCTTTTTCATGCACTACCAATAATACATTTTCTGCCAAACATCTCATCATTGTCTTCATCTATATCTCTACTTATGGAAAAATGATGTTTTGAAGGTCACATGTCCCCCTAGACTATGTTTCCAGTCCCTATTCCAACTAGGGTCAAGGTACTTTTTTCGAGGTTTTTGCCTGTTTTTTTAGATTCCAGCTATGGAACGTACCTGAAACGTCCAGTAGATATTACTAAAACTTCATTAGTTATTGAGTAATGCCTTTTCCTTGTTAGTATAGGCCACTATATGTTTTCTTTTTAATGAATATATATATTTTTTTTTTTTTTTTTACTGCTGTACCCATTGTTATTATAACATGAATAGCACATAAGTGAACATCAATATTGTGTTATGTATTTATCGATCTATTTTGGACGACTATGTGAGCAGTTGTTATTCCTTTGATAATTAGAAACATAGCTATTAGTTAGAAGCCGAAACCAATAACTTTCAAAATCAAGTGGCCTATAATAAAACCACTATTTAACACATATTATGTATAACATATGTTTAGCCTTCATTTCCAGCCCATATTCTCTGATGTTCTGATATGAATTCATGAGTAACTTAACCCATGGTATAGTCAGCGGTTTCAACAGGAAATATTACATGTACGTTGTATTTAAAACTCAGTAGAAGAAATCACTGGCATAAAATGACAGTTTATGGTATCTTTCAATCAAGCATAATATCAGTCAGAGAAAGGTTATTAGTCTATATACCCAACCCTCACTGTAGTCTAGATAACACAGGATTCACGATAATGTGTTAATACCACACTTCAAAATAGTCTTACATTTTATACTTACTATATGAAATTTGCATAATGACAATCATCCTTCCAGGTATCCTGCTTATTACCCATCCATATTCCATTTATAGCAAATATTACCATTACCGATGCATCTAAAATTTTCCAGCCTGACACTGAATGAAAGAATATTTCAACAGTTCATAGCCTTACCGTACTCATCAGGGGTGGACAGTTGCCTCCCCCCCCCCCCCCCCCCCGCTTCATATAAAAATGTCTTTTCATTGTGAAATCTCCAAAAACGCCACCCAAAATGTGCACCAGATCCTTCACTTTCAACTTTAAAACTGCAAAGGAATTTGTTTCTTCTGGCCGGAGATAAGAATCTGTGTTTGAGGGAACAAGCAAGCAAGGTATAGTAAAGCGACCGAACAAGGGAAGGGTGTTGGACAGGTGTATCCCCCCCCCCCCCCCTCTCAAAAGATTATATGTTCAAAGATGCTTGGAAGGAAGGTGATCTGCTAAATAGAAGGAGACTCAACCGTTTTCACTTCAAATAACGGAAAGGAAACACTATCAGACTTAAAGTCAGATCAAGAAGAAACAGAATTGGCGAGTGGTTTCTACTGCAGTTAGGCTATAGCAAGGAACAGGGACATGACTATGTACAAGTCAGGAGCCCAGACAGCAACATCTCGTAGCACGACACCATATTGTAGCAAGACATTTGTCTATAATAAATGCATTTGAAAAACTTCAGAAGGTCGCAAACGGTATGAACTATAATTTGTTTTGGTCTAGAGCACTAAGTTATACAGCGCCTTTGTAACATTCGTTGCGGATATGTCAGTTTGAGATGTGTGATCCTAAACATTTTGTCAAGTATCAGTGTAAGTTAGACCGTAATAATTATTATCAGTCAATGAATCAATCAGTCAATCAAATAGGGTAGAACTCCAAGATTCATGGAGTGCATCCCTAATGAAGTCCTCCTAGGTCTTCCTCTTGCATATCCAAGAAGAGTTTCCACAGGGCCACTGAGTGTACTATGAGTTCTTGATGCGGTTGAGCATTACCGAAAGACTCTCCGCTGGGTCACATTTGAGCTGACCTTTGGAAGGTTTCTGTACAGCTCAGAGTTCCTCATTCTCGTTGCGATCTGGTTGACGCTCAGAGCCGTCCTCAACATTATTGCTTTTTTTTTTTTTTATTATAAGGGAGGGGATTCCATAAGCCCATAGAATCTTCACCGGCAGTCAATGAACACCATGACAATGCAGAGTCTTTCTCTCTGGTACCCTCAGGAATCCTCCTATAGAACGTGACTGGTGGTGGATCTTCCCTTTAATCTGAAGCCATTCTGGTTGTATCTGAGCTTTTTGTAAATCTCTGGGTCAATGCAGTTCAGAACATCCTGCTGAGGGTCTTTGCAAAAAGTGACATCAGTGAGATTCCCATGTTGTTGTTGATAGTTCTTTGGTACGGGGATGATGTAACTAATCCTCCATTGATCTAAGACAACACCATTCTCCAGTGCCTGATTACCTATTTTTGGTGATGATATCACCCAAATCACACCTCTTCATCACCTCTGATACCAATCCATCCTCTCCATACGCCTTACCCTCCTTGATTCCCCGTCTCGATATCCGTATCCTTGAATAGATGCCTGATCTCCCTGGTGTTCTGGGCCGTGGCAGGGGGTTGTCCTAGTAAGGTCTTAAAATGTTCCAACCACTTCCCCTTCCTATCCGCATGGCCTATACATTGGGTCTCAATTGAACTCTCTCTCTCTTCTTCCCAATGGTTTCCTTAATGATCATCCAGCTCTTCTTACTCTTACACATATCTGCTATTCTCCTAACTCTTGATCCTCTCAATCATCACCTCCTCCCTCGTCTCAGTGTAGCTGCCATAGAGTTCCTCCTTCCTATTCTCAGCACACTCTTTCACTACTCTGAAAGATCAGCATGGAAATTGTCCCTTGTACCTCTCAGGTGTTCTCTGGCTGCACACACTCTGGGATCGTCAGATTAGTCTCTCTAATCTTCTTCTTCCTCTCAATCACCAGGGTCTCTCTTGATTCTGCTTCTGCAGTGATGAAGAATCCTTACCTCCTTGTCGCACACTCACTACTTGCCTCCTACTCGCAGTCATCATTCCCTCTACACAAACCATTGAACCTGTACCTCAGCTCCACAGTGTATTTCACCTGTAGCTCCTGATCTTCCTTTAATGCTCCCCAATCATAGGCAGTTCTTAGCTTTGCTCTTTCTTAGGCTGTCCATCGCTCATAACAAGCCGAATGATCACTGCTCAATGGACTGAAGTAATTGTAGGGCTCTGTGTCTTTGTTCAGAACATTTTTCCTCCACTTGTTTGGACAAAAACTTCCTGGTGAAGATCCTACGGGCTTACGGAATCCTCAAGATAGTGGGCCTGATATCCCTGATATGTTCAAACACCAGAGCCAAGGTCATGAAACGTGATGGGAAGACAGAGTTATTTGATATACTTGCTGGAGTACCCGGGGTGATACATTAGCTCTATACATCTTTGTCATGCGTCTGGCACTCGACAACCACCACGACTCTGGTTTCATTGTAACTCCGGCTCGGACTTGGGAGCAACGATCAGGAATACATAGGAGGATGTTGTGGATAAGGTGAAGAAGGATTGGGAAGCATACCACAGTTTGAAGTCTGTATGGAAATCAGACCTCCGTAAAGACTTAAGAATATGTCTCTTCACAGGACAGTGGAGTTTGTTTTTTTTTTGTGCGGGTCAGAGATGGTGGATAGGTGATACACAAGAATGTTGAGGACGGCTCTGAGCGTCAACCAGATTGCAACGAGAATGAGGAACTCTGAGCTGTACGGAAACCTTACAAATGGCAGGTAAGCTCAAAAGTGGGCCCAGAGGTGATTGAAGCTCTCAGGTCTTGCTCAAAGGCATTCATAGCTAACAGTCCATTCAGTGGCTCTGTATAAAACTTTTGAAAGATATGCAAGAAAATGAAGACCCAGGAGTACATATTAATTCAGTAAGGATAGGCACTGGTCTCCGGGAGAGAGAGGAGGCATCACTGAATGCATGAATGCATGAATGACAAAAGAAATAACTTAGTTATCCATGGAGCTTGCCAGTTCTACGCAACCTGATTGATGGAGTGATGACACTACAGTTTACTTACACTGATCCAAAACGAATATTAAAATGTTTGTGTTTATGATTTCACTTCTCAAATGGACATATCAGCAACGGATATTACAAAGGAGCAGTATATAATACCGCTCTCAACAAAACCCATTATACATTATGTACCGATCAGGTTTGCGATCTTTCTGAAGTTTTACGAATGCATTTTGCTACAACATGGTTTTGTGGTACAAGATGTCGTCGTCCGGGCTCCTTACCTGCACACTGTCATGTCCTGGTTTCTTCCTACAACTGCAGTAGAAAACCACCAGTTGGTCAATTATGTTTCTTCTTCATCTGCCTCTAAGACTGATACCTCTGTTTGTAGTGTCTCCTTTCCGTTCTTTGAAGTAAAAAGGGTAGCCCATCCTTTTATGAAAATCAACTTCCTTCCAAGCAGCTTTTGAACCATATCATCTTGTGTGTGTGTGTGCGGGGGTACATCCGTCCCACCCCATTCCCCTACTCTGTCGCGTTTGTTTCCCACATATTTCACACATTCTTATCCCCGCCCCTAGTAAAAAAAAAAAATCCATTTGCACGTATAAAGTTGAAATTGAAAGATCTAGCTCACACTTTTGGGTAAATTTTTGGATTTTTTCAATAAAAAGCAGGATTCGTACAAAGTAGAGAGGATGTAATTTCAGCTTCTAACTAATATCTATGTTTCTAATTATCAAAGGAATAACAACTGCTCACATAGTCGTCCAAAATAGATCGATAATACCTAACACAATATTGATGTTCACTTATATGCTATTCATGTTAAGGAAAAAGCATTACTCAATAATTAATGAAGATTTGGTAATATCTACTGGACATTTCAGGTTCGTTCCAAAGCTTGAACCTAAAAAAAAAAAAAAAAAAAAAAAACAGGCAAAAACCTCGAAAAAAAAGTACCTTGACCTTGGTTGGAAAAGAGGCTGGAAACATAGTCTAGTGGGACATGTGACCTTGGAAACATCATTTTTTCCATTAAGTAAAGATATAGATGAAGACAATGATGTGATGTTTGGTAGAAAATATATTATTGGTGGTGCATGAAAAAGAAAATAAATCTTGAAATCGATTTTTTAAAAAGGAAATCTCCATAT
>CM057166.1:24375252-24402393 GCA_029962745.1 Echinometra lucunter | reverse complement strand
GACAAGCTCTGAAGATAAGTTGAATTAAGGCACTGCAAAAAGATTTAGATTTAGATTTAGATTTAGATTTAGATTTATTTATTTCCGTTCAACAATTTTTTTCAAAATACAATCAAAGTAACAATACATATTCAATATAATAGATAATACAAACAAATCAATGACATTTCGTAACAAATGCTGAATATAAATTAAACGAAGCTACAATTTGTTGCAGTAATTTTGTCAACGAAAAGAAACAAGAAATGAACGGAGGGACTTGCCAAGAAAAGCAACAGCTTGTAAAGAAGGCAAGCCCCTAAACTTAGTTTCAATACTAATTATAAACAAACTATATATACAACTATATACAAAAATCGAGACGGACGCAGAAGACAAACTTAAAACAAGTAATCCACAAATATCAAAATAAAACGAATAAGCGACAAAAAAATAAGAGAAAGTAGTTCAAATAATAATAATTACAGTGGTAACACACACAAAAAAGTACTTACAAAATTATAATAGGGAGGGTAAAGTGGCAAAGGAAAGAAAGAGGGAGATAAGGGAGGTGCAAATAAAAAGTGCAAATGAAAAGAGGAAACATGGCGGTGCACAGGTCGTAATGTATTGTATCATGTTGTAGTGTTTTTTTTTTTTGACAAGTTCATTGATGGTTAAAGGTTAAGTTATTATGTAGTTTTAGGTTATGTGTTAGCTTGACTTGTTGGTGTGGAGTATTGACAAATGAGCATCTTTTTAAGTTTGCGTTTAAAAATATTAAGGTTTGTAGATTCTTTAAAGTCGTTGGGCAGGGAATTCCAATACACAGGTCTAAAAAAGATAAAAGAGTTTTTCGCTAATATAGTACGAATAGGGGGTAGGTGATAACAGTTACGTTGTCTCGTTGGGTAATCGTGTATAGAGGAGTTTTTACAGAACATATTTGAAAAAATTGTTGGGAGATCATCTTTGTTTAGTTTATACATAAATTAGGCGAGTTGGAAAAGATATAAATCGCTCACTTTAAGAATATTATTTTGGAAGAATAGTATATCTGTGTGTGATCTGAATTGGGTTTGAAAAATTATTCTAAGAGCCTTCTTCTGCAGCAACAGTATTCTTTGTAATTGTGTTTGGGTCGCACAACCCCATGCCAAAATGCCATAATTAATGTATGGTAATATTAATGTATGATACAGTGTAAGTAAAGTGTGAGATGGGAGAAAATATTTGAGTTTGTTGATAATTCCGATGTTTCTTGAAATTGTTTTGCAAATATTATTGATGTGTGGTTTCCATGATAGCTTATTATCAATAGTAACCCCCAAAAATCTGGTCTCTGAACCATTTTCAAGAACAGTATTATCAAAAATTATGTTATCAGGTATTGTATTTATTCTGTTACTAAAAAGCATAAAATTCGTCTTTTGTAAGTTAAGTGATAGTTCATTCGCTTTAATCCAGTCAGTGACATGTATAAGTTCTGAGTTTACAATTCTTACAAGTTGGTTTAGGTTATCATGAGAAAAGAAAATGTTCGAATCGTCAGCAAACAATACAAATGTTAGTAAAGTAGAACTTTTTTTAATGTCATTAATATATGTAATAAAAAGAAGAGGACCAAGTAAACTACCCTGTGGTACTCCACATGCAATAGGAAGAGTAGAAGAAACAACGTTGTTGACTGACACAAATTGAGACCTGTCTGTTAGGTAGCTCTTGAACCACTCCAAGGCCTTCCCCCTGATACCATAAAAGAAAGTTTATGAAGAAGTATTTCGTGGTTAATGGTATCGAAGGCCTTGGAGAAGTCCAGGAAAATACCAACAGTATGACAACCTTTATCTATGGAAGAAGTAATTTTATTAATAAAAGTCAAAATTGCATGCGAGGTGCTATGATTTTCGCGGAAACCAAATTGCGAGTTCGAAAAAGTATTGTATTTATTAAAGAACGTAGTTGTAGAGTATGTATAAGTTTTTCGAGAATTTTAGATAACGAAGTGAGCAATGAAATAGGACGGTAATTAGAAACAAGCTGATTATCACCTTTTTTGTAAAGGGGGATGACTTTGGCTATTTTCATTAGGTTAGGTACCTTCCCTGTGTTCATAGAAACATTAAATATGTGGACCAGAGGATCGACGATAGTTAAAATAATTTTTTTTAAGTAGGAAATTAGGAATACCATCGAAACCTGGGCTCTTCTTGGTCTGTATATTATTAACAATATTAATAATTTCTCTTGTGTTAGTAGGGTTAAAAAATATAGAGTTTGGATTTGGGATGTCAAGAAAACTGTTGAAAGATTTATGAGTTTGAGGGACTTTGCTTGCCAGATTGTTGCCAATGTTTGAAAAATATGAATTAAATTCTTGTGCTATTGAGATGTTGTCGTCGGTAATTGTATTGTTTAATTTCATTTTTGTTATAGAAGTACTTTTTTTGTTTTCATTTAATGCTCCATTAATAATTTTCCATGTGTTCCTCATATCGTTTTTGCACAAATTGAGTTGGGAGGTATAATATTCTCTTTTTGCAATGCGTAATAAAGTAATAAGTGTGTTTTTGTATGAAGTATATTTAAAGCGAGATTCGTTACTTTGTTTAGTTATGTATTTATAGTAAAGGTTGTTCTTTCGATTGATTGATCTCAAAAGTGATTTAGTAATCCAAGGGTGGAGTGGAACCTTTTTATAATTCGATTTTCTGTTAGTGGTAAAAGGAACGTGAGTATCTAGAGAAGAGGTTAATTTGGAAATGAAAAAGTTATATGCGTCATCAACGTCTGTGGATTCAAAAACAGTTGACCAGTCTGTTGTATTTAAAGTATTAATTAGATTGTTAATGTTGTCATCAGTTATCTTTCGAAATGAAGTATTGAATGTTTCTTTCATGATAATTTTATTTGTAGATAATTTAGCAAAAATTGGAAAGTGATCAGTAATGTCACTAAGGATAATACCGGCTTTGGGAATTTGTTGAGTTATATTACTAAAAATATTATCAATTAAAGTGGCCGAGTTATCTGTCACTCTTGTCAGTTTAGTGATAAGCGGTAAAAAAGAATATGAAAGAAACATTTCGAGAAACTCATGTGAGGTGCTGTTTGAATTACAATCTACTAAGTTAATATTAAAGTCACCCATAAAAAAGCAATCTTTATTTTTCAAAACAGGATTTGATAAAATTTCATTAAATCTCCTACCTCTGCAAAGAGACGACAAGCTCTGAAGGTAAGATGAATTTAGGCACTGCAAAAAGAATCTCCTACCTCTGCAAAGAGAAACTTCAGTTCTGGGAAATGTGAGAATTAGTTTGTGAGCTTTTTCTTTTCTTGTCATGTCAGTTCGGAAGAAAATAATGGAAAAATACCGGTGTTGTCACTCTATATTCAAAGGTGTAACCGTGATCGTTTGGCCATGTTGGCAAACCAGAATTTGACCCCTATGTAGCGGTGTTTCAAGTACATTTTCAGCCATTTTTACCCCTATTTGGCACAAAACGGGTACAAATTGGCCTTTAAAGAACACCCCTATTTCACATTCCAAATAAACTTTTGCAAACAAGGACCAGAAAAAAACACATTTTTTCAATATCGAGTACAAGCTCATGAAAACAACCCTTTATTTCCAAATCTGCTTAAAAAGGACCCCTTTTTACGCGAAATTTCGAACGGTCATATGTACACGAAGTCAATACAGATTGACAGCACCGGGAAAAAAATGTCCCCTGGAAAGTGCTTCGTCATGCTCATATTGGAAAAATGACAAAAGAAAGCTGAAAGGTTCGGACGTAACACTCATGCCACGTGTGTGTGGTCCCATATACTCATTCCTTTATGCAGTGCAATTACCTTTTGGGAAAAGTAAGTGAAATTAAATCGATTTGGTTATCTCCGAATCTCACACTAGACATCTATGTTTTACCTTGAAACAGTTTCTTTCACATTATGAGCGCATAACCAGAACTCCCATTTATCTTTAGGCTATCAAGAAACTGGCACATTTGGTGCAACTATACCAGTCTAGATCGTCAGTTGAACTTTAACGAATGTTTCATATTTTATGTATGTTTTTAGATTTAATGCCTTTCGTCAAATGAAACTCCCTAAGCATGCCAAAATGTTGGAGACTTTATAGTTAGCAAACAATATGAAAAATATAGGGGGAGACCGGGGTGAAAAAGAACATTTTCGCCTTATCAGGAAAGATTCCTTGTAACTTTTTTAAACATTTTTTTTTTCAAGCTAATTCATAATCATAATATATGCACTACTACTATAGATACTGAAGTTTATAATGAAGCATCTAGTGATACCCATACATTATGCTATTTCTTGTAAGTAATGATTTTTAAAACAGTTAATTTGGAGGTAACATGGGACACCCCGGGTGCAATGGGACATCAAGAGGGGTGGAATGGGACAGCCACAAAAGAATCAGTAAAATTCTCACAAAGTTGACTGATGATAAAACAAACACCTGTAATAAAGATATGAGGCAAAAAGGGGAATAATTTTTAAACAGAAGGCCCTTTAAGAGCTCAATTAACAGTCATTTTGTTGGAAAAAAATATAATCGTAGAACATTTTGAAGTTTTCACTCTATTCATTTGCAACAATTAAGTGCAAACACTATCTTAGTTAACTCAGCCTCCCTTTTCTCTCCCTGAAAGTTCCTTTTTATTAGTAACAGGTACAAGTAATTCTGGTATTTAAATTTAAGATATCATCTAACATTTAAATGAAGCTTTCCATTAGTAAGATTTAAGTTTTCATTTTAAATTTTTGTGTAATTTTCTTGTAAGCGCGTTGGTCCATCTTGGGAAAAGCGCAGTTTATAAATAATGATAGTAATAACGAGATATTTGAATTCATCACTCGAGACGAATTAGGTGGTCTGTCAGTATGTTCTAGTAAGAGAATGTCTTTTCGGAGGACACGGATACATTAAAAAAAAAAAAAGGAGAAAAAAAAAACTTACACCACTGCCCTGTAAAACCTGTTCAGATTTTTTTTCTAAAGCTATTATCGACCCGGAGACGTCATTTGACGCACTTGTACCTGTGTAACTTTTTGTGCAGAATTCTTTGCTCTATCAGATGAGGCCATTTTCAGGTCTGTAGCCCCTTCCAAACTCGAGATCAAGTGAAATTTAAGTATGGACCGGAGCTCTGGACTTTAAAAAAAAAATGGAATAATGCCTGGGATCTACTCTTGCTTGCCTTGCCTTGGCTGTGCAGGATGGGATGTCTCGGCTAGAACATATAAAAATCCTGGCGAAAATTGACCAACCACAAGCGAGATAGCTACATTGACATAGCGTTATAGATTTAAAATCGAATTGTTGACTTGAGATGAGAATAAAAGGACTTTTGAAGGTGAAAACGCGGCTTTTTGTTCATGGATTAAAATCTAGAAGTAAGAAGCTTTCAGAAAATGTCAAAAAATTGGGGTGTCTCCACTCTTTCTAAGGAGCTATGAGGGAATACAAAAAGGCTTGCTTTTCTGCATTTTGACATTATTTGCCCAAGAGACGCACGCGTGCATTTTGAAGTTTGCCGTGCGCGCGCGACCTTAGGAAAAGTGTCAGGAAATCTATCAGGAGTGCAATCATGCGAAAAAACGGCATTTTTACATTTGCTATAGTCTGTGCGCACAAACATGGCGCACGCGGCAAATTTTGAAATGCTTAAAATGGCCTGAAACGTGTGCAAAATGAATTTGAAGCGATTCTGAGCAATTTTAACCGACGCGCAGACGTACGCGTACGCGCGCGTTTAGGTAGCTGGAATTCATTGGATTTAAATTAACTTTAGTCGTGCCAAATATGAATGAGAATGACCATCGGTTTTAGAGATATAACCCTAAGGTGATTTTCACAAAATGGCGCCTAGATGACGTCACGATGACGCAATGAACATGAAAATAATTGGAACCGCGAGATCTTATTACGACTGATAACTGGCTGAAATTTCGGGCAATTTGAACCAGCCGATTCTGAGATTTCGAGTGCACAAAAAGTGGGTGGAAGAAATAAAAATAAAGAAATAAAGAAAGGAAATTTTGACGAAAATAAAATGTGATCTGTCAAAGATGACAGACCACCTAAATAAAGAAAATTTTAAAGAACATAAAGATGACAGACCACCTAAAAATAATAAGAAGAAAACAAATTTAACGAAATTAAAAGGTGATCTGTCAAAGATGACAGACCACCTAATGATAAGAATAAAGAAAATTCCAGCAAAACTAAAAGGTGATCTGTCAAAGTAAGATGACAGACCAACTAATAACATTCCTTTCTTGCAAGTACAAAATGGAAGTCGTGATGTGTGTTACTCCATGCATTGCCTATCATCTGCCTCCGTTGTGAACGTCCTGCGTTGGCTGTGATTATTCTTATCAAACAATAATTACTACTGTGCAATTTCCCTCTTAATATCTGAAGCGTGCAATCTTAGAACGGCACAATACACAAAAGTATTCTTCACTTTACTTGTTGAATTTGTATCAACTTGTGTTTAAAGTTGAAAAGAGTGCAATCATTTCCAAACCATATCCCAGCTCAAGAGCTATAAAACACAACAATCAAAGTTTGAAAGTGCAACGTAGAATAAAATTTGATGTATGAACATAGAGTATTCACTTTAAAAAAATAAAAAATAAAAATAAAAAAAATAAAAAGGCGTATCCAGAGAGCAAATTACTCAGAATGTACATACATTATGTAAAGTGCAAAGGAATACACTACAAAATACGAATATTGTACTTTCGTATTCAATTCAGTTTAATTCATCGATTTATTTGCAAATATTTCATTACAAGAATTTTAAAAAGCTAAAAATCGGGTGGCACCTTAAGAAGCTTTCGCTTGTCGAGCAAGGTGCCCCCATGAACAAAACTAAACTAAACAGAAAAACAGTATTGCATAGAATGGCATAGAAACTTAAAGCAGAATTACAGAAACAAATAATTGCATAAAACTAAAAACACATAACATGAAATATACATTTTTTTTTTTAATGGGGTTGGCAAATTCAAGATTTTTCTTCTTCATGTTTCGCATTTCAGCTAAAACTTTTGAAAGGGTAGGATTATGATTATGATCAAGTTTTACATCATATCATTCCACTGTAGAATGAAAACGTCAAAGTGAATGTACGAGACGTTAAAAAACCGAGTATTAAAGAGATTTTCTTGGAACCAGTCGACAGTGAGAAAGTGAACAAGACTGTACAGTACCCATTATCTGGTTTAAGGATGATCTGTGTATACATTACCCTTTCATTAGTTAATTGTTTTAATACACCCTCAGTGTTATGCAAGCTTTATGCAATCTGTAAATGTTGTACAAACAAAATGTATTTTAAATGGTTGGTATACTTCTGTGGTTAACAATGGTAACATCTGGATATTGATTTTATCTCGCCCTTGAGCATACAAACAAAAATGGTATTCAATCAATTTAAGGCCGACGCCCTGTAACCGCGAAATTTCCAACAATGAAACAACTATTATTTCAAAGTATGTCGAAATCCCATGACCCAGAAATGAACACCATCCCGTGAGCATGGTGGTAGTGACAGATCAATACATGTTTACAATAGAGCTCCAACAACCTTGCTTTAGACAAAAGAACAGGACAAGTGTCTACGCCCATCGACAACGGTCTACAAAAATAAACAAAAATAGCACATTCTTCTATTTACTTTTAGTTCTTTTTAACCTTCAACTCCTCAAACTGGCTCGAATTATTCCTCCCCTCCTACATAGTTTGAAGAAAAAAAAGGCTTGGTAATATTAACAATAATCATGATAATAATCATCATCATCATCATCATCATCATCATAATGATGATAATGATAATTATTATTATAATGATAATACTAATAATAATCATCATCATCATCATCATAACACTATTAATACTACTACTACTACTATTTCTAATAATAATAATAATAACAATACTAATAATACTACTAGTACTACTACTACTACTACTAATAATAATAATAATAATAATAATAAGTATAATAATGATTACATTCTTTCTTCATGTGATGATAATCATAAGAATAACAAAGAACAGTTTTTGTATAGCGCATAACACATTACATGAGTATGTCCCTATGCGCTTTGGAAGAGAAATAATAGGAATGAGAGATAGGTTACTGAGTTCATTATATTAAGCTAGATACATTTTGAATAAGTGTGTTTTAAGGGCAGGTTTAAACTTAGCAAATGTGTCTGTGTTTCATAGGCTTCTTTTTTTCAGTACTGCTATTTTTATTCAAGGATTCGTTATTTAAATATTTACGAACGACATCAGGTACCATTTCCATAGAAACGGGGCTAACACTAAATGAATTTTCTCGCAATCTGTCAGACAGTTTAAAAAAGAATGGAGTTTGCAATGGCTTGTATTTTCAATATTCCAGTCGTCAAGGAATGATATGTGTCTAAGTATTAATATATCCTAATGTGTTCTCATGGTAACGGCCTAGAGGCCACACCCTACTAACTTTATGGCATACCTTAAGAAAAAAGATTAATTTTGCACCCTTCAAATGCAACACTTGGAGCTCCTTTATGGGTACAACTTTGCACCCTAAGAAGCATTTTGCTCATTTGAGGGTGCAGTGAATACATTTTAGCACCCATAAGGGTGCAGAGCTGTACCGTTTATAGGGAAGGTGCAAAGTTGCCCTTTAAGGGTGCAGAAGGGTATTTTCGGGTTCAAACAAGTACTAAATGGTGCATCTTCAGTCTTTGCACCTTTTCCATGTAGGGTGCAAGATTGCACCCAAAAAGGGGCTGCCAGTGTTGCATTAAGGGTGCAAAACTGAACCTTTAATTCTCAGTGTGCCAAAAGCGAATTCCTATAGCCACGGGTTCTAGTTAAGGGCTAACAGGAAAACATCTCTGAAAACTGTGCCGGGGGGGGGTGGCCGACCCACTGATTATTATTACAATTGTGACTTTCTATTATTATGCTTGAACAGTTGGCTTCTCGTAAATAATAACAATATTTTATATACAGAGTAACCAAAAAAAAAAATACTACACAAAACATAATTTTGGGAAATCGAATAAGATACTCAGAAGGAGCCACCACCATGGGGAGCATACTAAAAGCTTTGAAACTGGAAAGGAAGCTGTATGAACAACATCTAAATTCAGTGAAACCTCATCACGAAGGAAAAAAAAATAGCTACATAAATTTCGTTTCGGCAAGATGATTATGCCATTCTCATTTGTCTTTTTTTTTGCGTTTGTTTGGTTTGTTTGTTTGTTTTATTTTGTATCCCTGATACATTTTTAACCTTGTACGATGCATACTTTTTATTTTGTTTATATTATGTTGGAAATGGAAATAAACGAAATGAAAAAAAAATGAATGAAATGAAAGGATATTTGGATTTAAGAATTCAATTTCTGGCCTTCATCAAAATTGTTGTAACCAGGTTCATATTATGTACAGGAGCTCACTTCTGCTGAGCGTTTAGTAGAGATTTTTTTTTTTTCATTTTTTTTTTTTTTTTTTTTTTGCTATTTTGGCCATAGAAAGTTTGAGAGGCTATTCCATAAAACCGGGGCAGCATGAGCAAATGAATGTTCACCATAATTCTGAATGGCGGTATAGTGAACAAATTCTTTTTACATGATCGAAACTGTCTTGTTGGTTTGTAAACAGTGAGTAAATCATTCAAATACGAAGGAGCTATAGTCGATGAAAACATTCGTAAGCTGATAAAAAAATCTTGAACTGGATTCGAAAGTGGACTGTTTATCCAATCGTAAGACAGGATATATAAAATTATGTTTCCAGTGCGAGTGACTAATCGAGCTGCAGAATTTTGTATGATCTGTAGTCTTTGAATAAGACATTGTTCCAACTGAAAAAGGAGAAACGGAAAGGTGATGACACCGAATGACTCATAATTTGCTCAGTCTGTTAAAACATGGCATATTTTTTGTTCAAAACACCAGTAATGACTTCTCATGGTAACGGCCCGAGAGGCTACACCCACTAACAACTTTATGGCAAACAGGCGAATTCTAATAGCCACGAGTTATAGCTAAGAATTAACAGGAAAACGTCTCTGAAAATTGTGCCGGGATGGGGGGGGGGGGTGGGTTGGCCCACAAGTTATTATTACAGCTGTGACTTTCAATGATCACTGAGAATGTGAATTATATGTCGATGAAAATAATGAATCTGTAGAAATACAAGAGATTGTCGATACTGATAAAGTTGTTGGAGAGGAAGTGGAAATCAAAATGAGAGATTTTTATTCTCGTCAAGTCAATTTGGACTTATGTAGTGATAGTATAAATGGTAACGAGCAAAGTAAATTGAGAACATATGAATTATTTAAGAAATAGATTTAAAGAGAAGTATTTTTTACATGTTAAAAACCCTAAATTAAGGACAAATATATGTCCACTTAGAATCAACTCTCACAATCTACCAATGAAAACCGGAAGGCATAGACGTCCAGCAAAAAGCCCTTCACATTTACGAATATGTAGTGATTGCATTATGGAAAACGTGGGGTATGAATTTCATATAATAACGGATTGTACAAAGTATAAAATAGGAAGGCCCTCTTTCATAAAATAAATGAAATATATGTAGAATTTAAAGACTCAAAGGGGGTACGCAATGCTGAAACAACGTTCTTTTATTCAAACGACCATGATTTCATTTGCAGAAAATCATCTGCCTAAGGTTTTAAAAAGTCGTGTTTTCCAAGAAAACCCAAAGTATGGTAAGATTTCAGCCTATTTTTGGCCCCTCAGCTGTTTTCCAGTTTCAACTGGGTACCCACAATGACGTCAGTCACTCTTAAAAAATTTGGTAAATTTAGTTGGGTACCAAGTTGTTGGTTAGAATTTTGCAAATCTTGCCAAAATATATTAAAGACCATTAGACCAATTTGTGTAAAAAACATTTTGCTCATCTGTTGGTCATATTCCTACCAACACTCCTGGTCACATGGATGTTCAGCAAAATTCATTCTTACAGTTTGTTAATTTCATGAAAGTATCCACTAGTAGGGCAATTTTTCTACAAAATTGGCAAAATGAAAATGAATATTCATGACTTTTCATCAGCGTATGATTTAGGTTGGGCTTGATTTGCTAACCGTCACGATGCACAAATACAATTATACTGGGTATATAAGAGCTTGCATTCTAGTGTATCAATTGGATAGGATAGGATATAGGCTATGATAGGACAAGATTGTGTTAGAGTAGGATAGGGCAGGATATAATATGTTTATGGTTAAACAGGGGTGAAACAATAATCGCTATACTTTTAAATTTCGAAAATGAGGGCAACGGAATTTGCCGAATGACACAGAAGTTTTTACCCAATAGTTGGGTAAATTCTGACACATGGGCAATAAATGCCGAAAAGTTTCATGGACAGCAGACGGCCCAACGTTGGTTAAACAGTTGGTCAATGGGAATCACCTAACGTTGGGTAAAGAAAGTTTACCCAATATTAGGTGATTCAATTAACCAACAGAAGTTGGGCAATAAATGCCCAAATGTTTAATGGACAGCATACGACTCAACGTTGGTTAAGAGTTGGTTAAAAATTGACCAACCAATTTAAGAGTGTTGTGGTTACCCTGTCGCCCACTTCTAGCAAAATGCGTGCAAGGTATTATACATAGGCCTATTGTATTATATGACACATAAATAGATCCTTGTCATTTGACTAGTTGTTTGATATTGATCATTTGTCCCATGTTACTATTACGTCATCATTCATGCATGTGTGGCTCCATTTACCGCGGATCCATGCGATTTGCTCCATTTGCACGCACGCCGAGAGCCCGGCACACTACTTACCTGGGGTCCGACCACTTAACCGAAGGCCCGCGAGACCAAAGGCCCGCGAGACCGACTTTTTTTTTTTTAATTCTATTTTCCTTCATCAGGTGCCGCCGTCGAGTGGTTTAAGGCTCCTCGTTGCAGCGGCGTATGCCTGTTATCAGAGGGGGGAGGGGGCAGAACCAAATATTTCCCGGTAACTCCGTCTAGAATTAGTGGCGTAGCTAGGATTTCAGTTTAGGGGGCAGTAGTGAGCACGGGAAGCGCGCTCCCGGGGGGGGGGGGGAGGTGCAGGGTTGGGAGTGTCCCCCGCGAGAAGCGCGGAAGCTCCGACGTTCCTTTGAATCTGCTCCCGCTCATTTTAATACGTCCTCTGTCTGTTATCGGGGTGGGGGGGGGGGGGAACGAGCCAAAAATTTCCCGGTAACTAAGTCCAGAAGGATTTCATTTTAGGGGGCGGTAAGGAGCACGCAAAGTCGCGAAACACTTAATACTGAGCGCGCGAAAGCCGCTCCCTATAAGGGGGAGTTTCCCCTCCCGCGCGAAGCACGACGTTTTCTTCGAATTGTTCCTTGTCTGCTCCCGCCCCTCTTACATTCTCTGCCTGTTATCGGGGGGGGGGGGGGAGGGGAGAGCCAAATAAGTTTAGAATCAGTGACGTTTTTAGGATTTCATTTTAGGGGGCAGTGGTGAGCACGCGAATCGTGCAAAACACTTACTGAGTGCGCGAAACGGCTCTCTAGGGGTGGGGGGGGGGGGGGGGAGGTTGCAGGGAGGGGGTGTTTCCGCTACTTACAGTATAAACTTACGTTGCCTAATTTCACTGACACTACTTAATCATTAACTCTACTCATTTAACGTTTATTATTATGGTAATTCTGCTTCATGATCTTGCGCATTTTAATGTTTAATGCCCCTCCCTTATTTCAGGCAGAAAACGTAAGAAAAGCGGGTGGAGACAAGGAACAATTCGAAGAAAACGTCGGAGCTTCCGTGCTCCGCGCGGGAGGGGGAAAACTCCCCCTTATTATGGAGCGCCTTTCGCGCGCTCATTATTAAGTGTTTCGCACACTTTGCGTGCTCACTACCGCCCTCTAAAATGAAATCCTAGCAAAGCCACTGATTCTGGACTCAGTTACCGAGAAATTTCTTGCTTTGCACCCCCCCCCCCCCCCCCGATAACAGGCAGCAAGATGAGCGAGAGCAGACAAGGAACGATTCAAAGGAACGTCGGAGCTTCCGCGCTTCTCGCGGGGGGGGGGGGGGGGGGGGGGACACTCCGCCTCCCTGCACCATCGCGGAGCGCGCTTCCCGTGCTCACTGAAATCCTAGTTACGCCACTAATTCTAGACGGAATTACCGGGAAATATTTGGCTCTGCCCCCTCCCCCGCTGATAACAGGCACATTGATCACAAACTCAAGAGGCGAATTTTGAAGGCATTATATATTTTGTTTTTGTTTTATTATGATATAGAAAACTATTTCATTGTTCGTTATCCCTATGTATATGTATGTATATACGTTTTGATATGTAGCTGAACTGGTTACTCTGTATGAAGCATTGAAATAAATAAATAGATAAAAAGTACTTTTGTTAATTTATATATTTTTTTCTTTTGTTTTTTTTCTATATATTGTTTTGTTGATTATGATTATATATTGTAAACAGATTATTCAAATACATATGTGAATGATGGTTTCAAATAAAATACTAGTATCAAGAAAAACTCTTTTACTCTGTTATTATTTGTTTGCTTGTTTTATTTTTAGCCCTGATATTAGGAAATTTCGATTTAGTAAGGAAATTTCTTACTGTGTTATATGAAAATTGTTCACTTTGTGAAAGGCTTTAATTGGGATTTTTTTGCATCATTTCAATGATTTAATCCACCTCCGGTGGATTATCTGCTCCCTGCAGCTTGACTTTATCTGTTGGAGGTACAGCCGTTTCTGTATGGATAATGTGTCTTTTGGAATGCATTTTAGGTAGGCGTCTGTTATTTCTACTTACAAAAAAAAACATACACGCAAAAAAAACCCTAACAAAACAAAAACAAAAACAAAAACAATATAACATTCCTTTCTTGCTACAATTCTTCATGCGAATACCAGTGAGAACTACTCAAAACTTGATGTGTTCCTCCATGCATTGGCTTATCATCTGTCTCCATTCTTACATTCTTGCAGCTGTGAATGTGAATTTTATTAATGTGTATCTATCCTCTTAATATCAGAAATCTTTAATAGCATGGCACAATACACAAAATCATTTTGCACTTTGCTTGTTAAAAATTTGCTTGAACTTTTGTTTGACCATGAAAATAATGCATTCGTATTATAACCATATCCCAGCTCAGGAGCTAAATACATCGAGCAAAATGGAAAAAAGGGGCAAGGTAGAAAAAGAATATTATATGAACAGAGAGTGTTTACTGGAAAAAAAAGCAAACGTATCCCAAGAGCAAATTACATGGAATAGACATTATGACAGGTGAAAGGAATATGGAGAGCAAACTACATCTTATTGTCCTTTTCTGTTTACAAAATATTGGATTGCAAGGGCAATGTATGGGACCCACCACTTCAAAACGACCAGTATAAAACAAGTCGCAATTAGAGTTTGGGAATAAACAGTTGAAATAAAGTGTTTGGGGTAGAAAATATGATTTTAAGTTTTTCATACATTATTTCCTAATAGTTCGTGATTGATATGATGCATAAAAATGTATTTTTCTTTGATCTAAACCTATCATTTTGGGGGATTTTGAAATGAAAGTATGCCAGCATGGTGGGGAAATCCTTTACATTAACATGTGTGCATAACTCCAAAGTTATTTACTCCGGGGCTTTCAAAATCTAAATAAGGAGTGAATTGTATCTCTTTTGAAACTATTCCAAGTTTGAGCTCAATCTGATAAACACTACATATTCATTACCAGGGAATTTCTTTTTTCAACATTTTAGTGAGACACACAATTGGACACCAGTACAACACTCATGTATGGTCACTCATGTTTACATCCTGATTTCTCTATCATTCTGGTAATTAGCCTGTCTGACAACCTCTCATCCACACTGAAATTTCAAAGGGCTCTGCATGGTCTTGACAAGGCAAGCTGTAGATAATTCAAAAGTTGAGGGTTTCAAGTTTTTTTTTTTTTTTAATGTTAAAATGTAGAAATGTCACCTTTTCGACTTATTGGTTGTTTTGTGGCCGAGGGTCACATAGATCACGTAAATTAGCAAATTGTTATAATACACCCTATTATGCAAGTTTTGTTCAATCTGTAAAAGTTATACATATATGCTAAGTGTGTTTAAAACGATTGGTATCCTTCTGTTTTGTTAATTAATGGTAACATCTGCATTTTATCTCGCCCTTGAGCAGACAGGAAACAATGGTGTCCAATCAATTAAAGGACCAACGCCCTTTTGTTTGGAATCTGTTGTGCTATTTGAAAGAGAGAGAGAGAGAGAGAGAGAGAAACGTTTGACATAATAGGAACAGGAAAACAAGGTCGGCAGCCCTCTTTCTTTCTTTTTGTGTGATAAATGCAAGTAATACTGGAATTTACGGAATAGATACTTTGATACTTTGTACTTTGAAAATTATGCGGTGCCAATCCGCGTTATAATGCAGGAGGGGGGGGAGGCAGGGTTAAAAAAATGGGTATATGACATTCTGTCCTGTTATCCACATTCTGTGCACAAAGTGTTTATATTGTGGTATGTTTTTTAAGGGTAGGGGATGGGGTATGACAGATTTTAAATTAGATATGCCTGAAATGTATATTTATTTGAGGGAACTATATCTACAAAGCCTTGATAGGCCTTCCTAAGTTCTCTCTCTTTCATTTCTTTGTTATATAAGGTGAATAATATTTCTGTAATATACATTTCTACACATTTTCTTTTTATGGAATTGAAATAAATGAAACAAAACGAAACGAAACAAAAATGAAAAGTAATGCGGGGGGGGGGGGTGAAGGGTCAAAAATGCAAAGCATTTTGGTATTTGTTTGACCTTGCTCATTAATTTAGCATATACAGCGCGTCCCCCAAAAAATGTCCCTCTGATTGAGCGCTAAATTAATTCCAAAATATAATATTCGTCCCGATTTGATCTTAATATCTTGAAAGCCCATTTAAATCTGTAACTTATGAGAAAATTTCATCGGTCTCGCATCATTGGTTTTGAACAGAGAGTCTATTATGTAAAAGTAGTGCATTTCAGCCCATTCCAAGTTTGCAGTGCTACAATTCTGCACTGTCTTTATGTTTTCAATCAACTGCAGTGCTTTTGCCTTCTCTCAGTGGCGTAACAAGCGGGGGGGGGGGGGGGCGGGGGCAGAGTGCCCCCCCCCCGAAGGATTTCAGCGGGAAAATCCACCAAACCACCGGGAAAAAAATTGAAAGGAAGGGCAAGGAAGAGGAAGAAAGGGAAAGAAAGAAGAAGAAAGGGAAATAAAGAAGGAGAAAGGGAAAGAAAAAAGGAGAAAGGGGAGAGTGAAGAAGAGAGAGAGGGAAAAGAGGGGAAAAAAGAAGAAAGCAAAGTGAAACAAAATAAATGAGAGAAAATTTAGTACCAAAACCCCGGAGTTTCCGGGGGCTTCCCCACGGCAGTGGCTTTCCCTGTAGACCCCAATTAGCATGATTAGGGGCCCTAAGCCAGAACCCTGGGACCCAACCGCTAAGGGCTTCACAACAAGCAACTCGCGGTGCGGGCTCACCTCCGCATATTCTATTTCTAGACTTAGTTACCGGGAAATTTTCTGCTCTGCCCCCCCCCCCCCGAAAACAGGCAGACAATTACACCACTGATTCTAGACTTAATTACCGGGAAATTTTTGGCTATGCATATGTCCCCCACCCCATAACAGGCAGAGAGCGTAAGAAGAGCGGGAAATGACAGCGCAAAACGCCGGAGCTTCCGCGCTTTGCGCGGGAGGGGGAAACTCCCCCATCCCTGCACCCTCCCCTCTAGGGAGCGCTACATTAGCGCAAATTCCAGGGGGTAGGGGGATCTATCATCCCCACTTGGGGGAGAGGGGGGATGGTGTGTACAAATTCCCCCACCCCATGCAGACACACTTTATAAGGAAGAAAATATATTTCAATTAACCAGTAAGTAAAAATTCTGAATATCTATCATAAACAACCATTATATTTTAGAATTTCTATTTGTAAATGCTATTGAAAACAAAAAAGTGGTTATTTTTGGCACGCTCGCTTCGCTTGCTCATCAAAATCGTAGGATTTCCATCCGAAAATGCGATTAAAATCGAGAAAAGTGGTTATTTTTTGGCTCGCTCGCTTCGCTCGCTTGCAAAATAGTTATGAAAATGTGTGTGACAGGGGAAAAATCGTTTGAATTTTTTTTCATCTTCCACTCATCAAATTTGATTTACGCCGGTGGAGCACTACCGTCCTCCGAAAATGCAGTCCTAGCTACGCCACAGATTCTAAACATAGACTAGTTACAGGGAAATTTTGAGCTCTGCCCCCCCCCCACCCTCCTGATAACAGGTACCTGTTACGCCCCTGCCTTCTCTGCTCCCTTTTATTTTAAAGTTTTGTTTAACAGAGAACATTTTTGTAGATGTAAAGTATGAGCAAATGCACGGCCTCCTTGTATGCCACTAAGCATGCATTTCAAAGGTACCAAACTCTTCATATTTCAGGTAGTTCCTCTTGATCGTCTTGGTCCATAGGGGTGGCTGATCTGGGTATCGCCTTTGAAATGCTCGTTGAGTGGTAAGGAGGCTGTGCATTTGCTCATAATTTAAAACAAGGAAAGCCCTTTGACGGGCAGTGAGCTGTTGACCAACCATATTGAAATCAGTCAAAAGTCAATATGACTAATTAAATGCTGAACAAATCTTCCACCCAACAAAATTAACTACTTCTTACTTTAATTTCTGGATTTAAATTTCTAATTAAACTGGATACCTGTTCATTTCTTAAATTCGTGTTCATTTTGTGTGAGTAAATATTATTATATCAAATAAAACTCTATTCATAAAGTACACAATAAGCATACACGACTAAGAAGGTATATCAGTTAACATACTAACACAAGATTTTATACTATTTCAAATGGAAATGGGGAGGGGTCATCTCATTGAACCTTATGCTTTTAACAGTAAATGAGCGAGCAAGACCCGACTCCCTCTCTCTCTCTCTCTCTCTCTCTTCTTTCTTCTCTCTCTTCCTTTCTATGGTTCTCTTTATCGCATATGCAGAGTTACTCACGCCCTCTTTTTATTTTCTTCGGTATCTTCCATTTCCTAGCATCTTCTTTTCTTTTATTTATTCATTAATTTTTATTTTGCTGCCCAGTGGACTTTCCTTTTACTTTTTCATTTTTTTTAGAATTTAATCTTTGGGGCTGAGACAATCATTACATAGCTCACTTTTATTCTTTTTTTTTCAAAGTCTATCACCACTTAAAATGATGCTAAAAATTGAATTATTGTTAACAAATTGATTGATTATCATCAAATGACCAAATCTCGACTACCTTGAAGTTATTAGGCATGTGTTTTACCAGCTTTGCCTTTTTGACATGTCCAACCGTTTTCTCATTATCACTGTGCTTCCAGTCAATTATGTGCATTTTATATATTTCATTATCATACTTAGATCAGTGAGAAGACATGATTGTTACTATTACTATCAGAGGCGCCAGAAGAGGAGGGGGGGGGGGAGGGTGGTCCTCCCCAATCCGAAAAGTTGGGGACAAAACGCATTCCCCCACCCCAAAATCTTCCCCCCCCCCCCACACACACAAAAAAGGGGAAAGAAGAAGAAGAAGAAGAGAGGGTAAGATGAAATAAAATGTATGTGCTAATACTTGTCGATTCTAACTTTCATAAAGGAATTTATATATCAATTTTAAGATTTTGCTGGCACTTCATGCGGGAACAGATTATCTCAGTTTGCATTCAACAGTTGACAGTGGTTGAAGCTTTCCGAAGGCTAAGGCTAAAGCAAAATCGTGTCAATAGACAGCATCAGAATGTTAACTTTAAGCTAGTGCTGCTTGCAATAGCATCTTAAATACACAGGAGTGGTGGGTGCGCAGGATAGCCGCCGGAAGTTGGTGTGGGCCGTGGCCCCTGAAACAAAAAGGTGTGGGGGCAAAACGCATTTTGGCCCCAGTAGCGCCCTCCCCCCCTAAAAGACGAATGAAAAAGAAAGCATAGGCCGCGAGGGATGGGGGCTGCAGCAAATTGTGTCGGGGGCTGCACACCCCCCTCCCCCCGCTCACACACACACACACACACACACACACAGACACACAATTTTGGTTTTAAAAAAAATAAAGCCAATATCTAAATTGTATATTTTCCATTTCATACAGGCTTAAAACATAAGGCTTCAGGCTGCAGGGGGCTTTGCCCCTTAACCCCTATACCAGGGCCTGGAGCCTCTGGCATAGTCCGTTATGTTTCGGTTTCAGGCCCCCCCCCCCCTCCCCCCGAGTAAAAGTCTGCGGCCCTTGTAATGCTCAGAAAAAAAGCTAATTGGATGTAACTGGCTTAGCTGTAGAAATGGAATGGCGCGTTTTAATGATGAAATAACATTTTCATCATTGAAAAGGGGTAATTTTTCTCCCTCGCTACACTCGCTCGTATAATTTCCACAAGGATGAGTTCTGAAGGCAAAGGAATTCGGCAAGCTAGGTGGCCGAATGTACATTATAGATGGTCCAATGGCCCAAGGTGTTATTTCCTGATTTCTCTTTCCTTCTAACCATGAAAATGATACACTTGTTTCCTCGTCCATGTACGGACTGCTAACAATTAGCCAGCATAGGAAAGTTTTTCCATTAATTCAGGAATCACATGTTCATTTAAAAGTATCAATTTCCGTTCATGTTGTTTTGGAAGAAGAAATGCTCCCAAAGGTTATCCCCCTGAATTTAACTATGATGTGGACTTTAGTCGAGAAAAGCTGAATGTCTGGGCTGGACTTTGCGGAAACGGTTTGCTCCTGGGGCCTTTTTTCTTCCAAAACAACATGAACGGAAATGGAATTCTTACAGATTTTAAATGAACATGTGATTCCCGAATTAATGAAAAACTTTTTTATGCAACAAAGGGGTGCGTTCAGACGCTTGTGGTGGTCAGAGGATGGCGCACCAGCCCATCGACTAGTCGCAGTAAGAAACAAATTGGCTGAGGTATTTGGGCATCGAGTGATTGCCTTGTATCATGATGTGGAGTGGCCATCGCGATCTCGGTATCTGACTTGTTGTGACTTTTTTCTTTAGGGTTATCTCAAGAGCAAAGTGTTTAGGACCCCTCCACCTGACATTGCAACTCTCCGATAAAGAATCATTGACGAGTTTGATGCTCTACGCCACCAGGCCCCAATGATTCGCAGGGCTGTGCGTCAGATGGAGAAACGAGTTAATCTCTGTGTGGAAAGGAATGGGGGCAATGTTGAGGGGCATGGGATGTAATGTTTAGAGAGAGAGAGACATCCTAAAGAAGACAATGGCAAGTTGTGATTATTAACTTCATTATTCCATTTTGTTAAGTTAATTTCTAGTAAGATGCCATGATTCTTGCCGTGCCTTAAACTTGGCCCCAAGTCCATTTGTCCCATTGTCCAAAAAGAATGATTACTCAGCCATCCATGACCTTGTATGAGTAAATAAGATATCACTGGAAAGAGGAGATATGTGGCTTGTGTTACTACTAACTTTGGTGTAAAGCTAACACGATCTTCATAAATTTGAAACTAAATCTTTTTTTTTTTTTTTTTTTTTTTGATACGCACTGAATACAAGCATGAAGAAATGTGAGACCAATAATACAATTTTTTGCAATATAATGAAAGTCACCAGCATCATAAACAGAAAATTTTAAATGATCATTATAAAAATACCGGTAGTTAATTTCGGGAGTTTCTGTATAGGGCTGATAGAAAGAAAGAGATGGAAAGGAAGATATTATAATATTTTAAAAAATGTAATTTGATAGGAATACGAGTATAAGTAGAGAACGCTGAATTTTATTGAAGAGACGGATTAAAAGCGTAGGGAATGAAAGCTAGAACATGTGTTTTTATAGTAAATGTAATTATGCACGTCTACTACTAATAATAAGTAAAAAGTTCTATGCAGATGATATGCTTAAGATACAATTTCATTAAGTCATCAAATACAAACACACAAAAAGAAATCATAGGTTCGGGTAAAGGGGGTTGTAAAGGAATACAGATAGAGAAATTAAATGAGAAATGAAATAAAGCAAAAGGTATACATGTAACTAAAAGCATGGATCTTATGAGGATAAACGGTATAGTGAAGGAGAGGCGGGGAGGGAAGACTGAAGAGAAGAGATAGATATGGAGAAAGATAAGGATAGAAAGAGGGAGAGAGAACGAAAAAGATAAAGATAGAGAGAAGGAGAGAGAGGGAGAGAGAGAGAAAGAGAGAGGATGGGATACTCGAGCGATGGTTAGAGGGCATAACAACCAACTCAGTGTATCGCCATTATCATGATTATTTAATATTCGTTCAATAGACTGATGAGGTATGGGATTGGGCTAAGTTCATACCGTTGCGTACTGCATTTGATCTGATTGAGGGGTATAATCCTTGTGAGTGATCTCGAATTCTCTCTCGGATTACGCAACCAGGATCTGAAGATGGGCGAGTTTTGGAGGGATTTGATTTCAAGTGATTTTAGAGATTTGTAAGGCATTCTCATACGTGATGTACAAGGGCCCGAATATGATTCTGAGAGATCGTTTCTGAATTCGTTCGAGTTGCTACGCTGTTGGTTGGTCAGACCTGGGTGCCACACGGGCGCAGCATACCCTAACAATGGCCTTACATAACCAGTGGTTAGTAGATCATCCCTATGGAGTTGGAAGGGTTTGAGTTGTCTCAGCATGTAAATTCATCTGTTGGCTTTAGAAATGATTGAGTCAACGTGGCCATTCCATTTCAGGTCTGATTGTACAAGGATACCAAGTATTTTCACAACGTCTACGTCGTTCGGATTCTGGTTGCCTAACTCAACATTCAGTGGTGGGAGAGGATTCTTTCCGAAGTCTATTCTCGTCACATGGCATTTACTAGCATTCAGCTTCATATTACTGGTATCACACCATGCGTTGAGTTGATGAAGAGAATGGTATCGAACGTGCGGACTACCATTTACAAGGAGAAGTTGGGGAAGAGCAAAGCGCAGTAGAGAAAAGTCCAGTTCTGCTGCTTGAAGCCTTTTAATACCATTCTATTTAGAAAACTATAGGACTATATGACTCTGCAAGATCTCAGGATTTACATGCATGTATCACTGAATTCTATCTGTCTTCTGATAGTATGCAGTCGCCTTAATTTAACTTCAAACAGAAGACTGACATGCTTTTACAAACGAAGGGAAATTTATCATAATAGCACAGTACAGCATCTTTAAAGTTTAGAAAGATAGATATTATGACTTTATTACACTTTTTGAAAGGCGAAAAGAGCTTTTTTAAGTCCGGAAAATATTCCGTGCTACCCGTCACTGGGGTACGTCGGAGTAGTTCTTTTTATAGCATCATCATGCTGTTCCTTTCTGCCGATGTTGATCTGGCAGGCACAGGATCATTGAACCTCTTTTTGATATTTTCTCCCTGCGTTGAAAATAATATGAAATCGTATATTTATGAAATTCAAGCCAAGTTCGTTGTTCTGTTAGGCCTATATGAAAAAGAAATCTCGCAGTACCTTAAGCAGTAAGAACAGTATTAATCCAATACTGAACAAACATGAATATAGAACTAAGTACACTTCAACTATAAAGAACGAAGAATTGGGATTGGGTTGCTCTAGTGCGCTAAAGCGTGTGGGTGTGAGAGAGAGAGAGGGGGAGGGGGTCTTATTATCCCTTCGCTCTTTATCTCCTTCCAGTTAGATTTGAACAAACCCACCCATAATGCAATCCATTAAGATGGGGCGGGGGGGGGGGATGAGAAAGGACAATGATATCATGCTCTCTATACTAATCAATGCGACGAACAAGCTAATTTCTTAACGTTTCATCAAATGAATGTATGTGTAAAGGTCTACTTAGTTCATTAATGATGCTATCATTATGGTTTATCTCTCTCTCTCTTTTTTTAAATTTCATCATGGCCTTTATCATAATAGGAGCGAACAGAATTAATGTCGCGCCGAGCCTTGCATGCACGTTGGTATGGTTTATATGCTTCGGTGTAAATACTTATATAACAGCAGGCCTATCATGAAGCAAGTGATAACGGTTCCAGCGTTAAGAATGGGCCATGGCACGCTAGTGAAGCTTTCTCCCAAATGATTAGGACTTTCCGATGATAGCGATCCTAGTATGAGAAAGGATAAAAATATTGAAAAATTATTCAGATCCGCATATAATAGACACAGATAAGAAGGGAAAGGGATAAGAAAAAGAGAAATACTACTCTTTCTGGAGAAAGTATCATAGATGAAGGTGAAAAAATATTTTTTTCGTAGTTATTTTCGTCTAGTTCTATAACTGTACTTGCAATCATATTGTTAATATAGAATAAGAAAGACATTCTTTATTGAAATACACCAGGAAATGAGTACATCAGAATTAAAAGACACGACCAGTCTCAATCGCATTTCAAATATCCTCCATATTAGAGTTTTAACAACTGAATGAAGCAAATAAATAAGAAATATTTGCGTTTCATTTGGATAAATTATTGTCACTTTGACACAATTATCTAAATGCACAGGTCTTGGCTTTGCAAAAAAAAAAAAGAGGAAGTTTCAAAGATAGTTTCAATAAATTACTACTAGGTTCCCCCATCATACTCTAAAATATACACCAAGGAAAAAAATGCTAGTTCACCAACACCACCAAAAAATACCCGACAGTTACCATTATTTTAAAGAAAAGTGGATGTCCTCCAATCCTTACGTGCGTTCTGCGCGCCAGTGACAGGGGGACACACCAACCCCATTATTTATTTCATTTCAATAAGCATGATAAGTAGAGAAAACTGTCGAACAAACAAACCAAAAAATATATATATATTGACAGTTTGAGTAAAATTTGATAAGATTTCAAACAGCCAAGAACTTGGGAAGTCTAGTCATTCCTAAACACAAACTTGCAACACGGTGACGCATCTTCCACGTTCCATTCCTATTTCTTCTATGATGACAATTTCTTAGAGTTCCTTTTTTCTGATATGTTATCTGATTCTGATGTCTCATATGTAACTACTGTGCACTGCATTGCAATTGTCACAACGGGTCAAAATCAGCAGTTTATTTCATTGACTGTGACTGTATATGTAATTATATAGTTAAAGAGGATAGTAATATAACATGTAAAAAGAAAGCAAAAGGAAAAATTTGCCCCCCCCCCCTCCGTCCGGGATTCGAACCAGGGAACTTGAGCATGTGAGGCAAGTGCTTTGAAGGTATGCCTGAAAACAGCTCTTAGAGATAACACGTAGATTCAAAACGGAATTCTAATATCAGGTTTTCCAGTCAAAATTTCGACTTGTTTTCGACATTTGCTTAAAAAAACATATGAACGCATAAGATAGAGAATTTTCTTAGCTGCAACATACTTAAAGATGGGCGAAAATCAAGCAGAAATAAGGGAGATGTTGATCAAAGAAGACGAGAATTTAGAATCAAGAATTACGTAAAGGTCATGTCCCATAGAGAATACACGTAAATTGAGAAAAATTGACATTGTACTTTTAATCGTAAATTTAGACCATGATGACGTCATGAAAATGAGTAACAATAGTTATGTATTTGTAGAGAATTGTCTCAGCTACAACATATCGAAATCTCGGCGAAAATTAATGAATAAGAAGCGAGATAGTCTCGGTTAAAGGCGAAAAATATAACGTAAAAAATTAAAAATCAAAATTTTGTGTTCACATAAGAATAGGATGACGTCATAGCATCGAAAGAGTAAAATTTTGTCATTGATTCACATCTACGACTCATAACCTTTCAAAATATGTAAAAAAACTTGGGGGTCTCCACGCATTCTAAGGAGTTATGGCGGATTTTAAAGGGGCATGTTTTTGCGTGTTTTTACATTACTTGCCCAATAGACGCGCGCACGGATTTTGAACTTTGACGCTCGCGTGCGACTTATGGTTAGTCGAAATCAGTTCTAAATTAATGGAAATTGTTTAGAAAAGTGTTAGAAATGCAAATCAGGTGAAAAAATGGAGTTTTAACGTTATTTAGGACCTGCGAGCGCGCGCGGACGCGAACGCGCGCAAATTTTTGAAATGCTTAAAATGGCCTAAAACGTGTGCAAAATGAATTTGAAGTGATTCTGAGCATTTTTATTTTTTTGCGCGCGAGCTGACGCGCGGACGTACGCGTACGCGCGCGTTTAAACATATGTAATCTTTTGGACTGATATTAAAATTCATCATGCCAAATATGAATCAAAAATGACTTTCCGTTATGAAGATATGACCATGAGATGATATTTACAAAATAGCACCTAGATGACGTCACGATGACCTGAGGAACTTGAAAATGGTTGGAAAACCGAGATCTCATTAAGACTGAGGTTTGATGAAAATTTGACCAAAATTGACTGAGGCAGTTCTGAGACTTTGACTGCACAAAAAAGTGGGGGGGGGGAATAAAAAAGAAAAATAAGAAAATTTTAACGAAATTGAAAGATGATCTGTCAAAGATGACAGACCACCTAATAATAGTGATAGTAGCAATAATTGCGACTTTAGGGCGAATCGTTTAGTCTCGGCCTTTAACATTCAGGTTTGCCTTAATGCATGCTCGATTCGCCCTAATGTACATCTTTCTAGTGCAACTCAATAAACCCATTCAAAGTCACCCTACGATTGGTTGTAATATTATTAATATTTAACAAAAATAATAGTGGATTATTGAAAAGCACGCAAGTGTGCTGGATTTGACAAATCTCGTTACCCTGGCTATATAGCATAGCTGCCAACTTAAAACAGAGTTTATCATTGTTGGAACATTCAGACAAGTAGCAAAGCTGAATATATAACATTTGGAGACTCAAATTAAACCATCAAATTTGTGAACAATCTGGGTGTACATGCCCAGTTTTCCAACTGTGTTGGCATAATGCACGCACTCCAACACCCCCCCCCCCCCCCCAAATTTTTCTACTAAAGAGGAATCTGGAAAAAAATGCCCCCGTTTCTATTTTGCTTCCTTGCTTCTTCGAGTTTACTTGAGTGAATCACTGCCAAAAAAGGAGATAACCTTTTTTGGCCGGCTTAAAAAAACTATTCAAAGAGGCTTGTGCTCTCTTTTTAAAAATCCCCAATACGCCCCTTTTCATGTACATCAAATGTAAGACTATAATTTTGATTCGCTTAAGAGGAATGATTCAAACAAAAATTCCAAGATCAGTGTTTGACGGGGCTGACTGAAACTTTACGGAAAATATTGAAGCACCCGGCCCCCTAAGACTTCTCAGTGCTAGCCAAGTCATTCAAGGCACTTGCATTTGCAGGGCCCTTATTTGCAGGGCCATCAGGAAGAACAGCAATGACGCTGATGAGGCTTCCCTGGGTGAACAAGATTATTCTTATTCTCATTATTATTACTATCTTTATTGCCGTATCAAAGGCCTTTTGGCGACCTTTTGACAGCTTTAAGTTGTTGAAATAGTTTAACGGCAGTCAGGTATTAACATTTTTTTTTTTTTTTGTTCACGGCTAGGTTTACCGTGCTTAATCTAAGGAGTCAAACTTTGTTGGATGGCTTACCATTATTTCATGTCAGCATTCTTTTCTCCATTGAAAATGAATTTACTTACATCTTGAGATTTTTTTTTTTTCATTTACTTTTTTTTGTGTTTTTTATTCATTGCAGTTCCATTTAAATAGGGTAGCACTGTCAGTTAGAGAACTGTTTCCACAACGGCCCTATCAGCTTACGTTAAATACAAATCCGGCATGCAATAACTTCCATTGTTTACTGTAATTATTTGTCTTTTGTGTTTTCATTATTTTCAGGTTTGTATTTGTGGCGAAAATTAATGAATAAGAAGCGAGATAGTCTCGGTTAAAGGCGAAAAATATAACGTAAAAAATTAAAAATCAAAATTTTGTGTTCACATAAGAATAGGATGACGTCATAGCATCGAAAGAGTAAAATTTTGTCATTGATTCACATCTACGACTCACAACCTTTCAAAATATGTAAAAAAAAAATGGGGGTCTCCACGCATTCTAAGGAGTTATGGCGGATTTTAAAGGGGCATGTTTTTGCGTGTTTTTACATTACTTGCCCAATAGACGCGCGCAC
>CM057166.1:24314176-24374752 GCA_029962745.1 Echinometra lucunter | reverse complement strand
GAATAACGCCTCTGTAGTCGGGATATTCCTTGAGGGCTCGCAGGATGTTAGCTTGGATGGTTTCCCTTGCCCAGTTACTGGGGCATTCCCCACTGCTTTCATAATCCGACTGCCTGCTCCAATACTCACTATCCAAAGCCTCATCTAAGCCGATTAGGTTGATACTGATAGGTTCTATGAAAGAGTGATAAATAAAAAGCAACGATGAAGGTTGTAGGGATATGATGATGATGATGATGATGACTAAGATGATTTGGATAATAACGATTACAATGATGATGATATTAATGATGATAATAATAAAAGCAACAACAACAATAATAATAATAATGATAATAATAATTACAATAATATAAAGAAGAAGAAGAAGAAAACACACCATGAAAATATGAGTTTAAAGGAAATTGAAATAGCAAGGTTATACCCCTTTTTTGTTTTTATGGCTTAGCATTATATGAAATTTCATATTTTGAATGAAGACGATTTCGGAATGGGATTATGAAAGTGGGAATGATATTTTAAAGCGTATATATTGAATGCATATGAAATAGCAACTCTCAGACTATCTACAGCATTTTGTTAGAAGTCTGTAGCCTGAAGTATGACGAAGATAAGGAGGAAGAGAGAAAGGCATGAAAATGGACTGAAAATGGACAAAATGGCGCCTGGATTGTCATGCATGAGTGATTTCGAAAAATCAAGAGTGAGGTGCACAAGAAAAGATGGCTATAGATACGCCTATGAAATTTGAAATGACGTGAGATGGTGACCTAAAGAGAGGGAACAAAATGTATGTGTTAAATGAATCGGATTTTGGTCAGGAGGAGGAGAAGAAGAAGAAGAAGAAAGAAGAAGAATAGGAATTCAGAACGCGAACGAAAACAATGTAAGGATGCTAGGGCATCATTACAAAGAAGAAGAAGGAGACATTTTATCACTGGAGACGAATTAGGTGGCCTGTCCACATCTGATAAGAAATAAAGGTCACCTTCGTGATAGAAAAGATACAACATATTCGAGGCTGCGCGAAATTGGAGCAGAAATAACGGAGGTATTGTTCAAAGAAGCCTGAAATGTAGAATTAAAAAAAGTCACGTCCCATTTAGACAACACGTAAAATATGAACAAAATAACGACATGCATCCTTTTATTGCAAAATAAGACCATAATGCCGTTGCCAATAAATACAAACGTCTTGTAGAGAATTTTCTTTGTGGCTACAACATAACTTATTCAAATCCTGGACAAAATAAACCAACTCTGTACTTTGACTTAAGCAAATTGTCTTAGAATTTTATTGAATACGGGCCGAGGAGTCCGAATCACTGTGAATAAACGCATTATAACGTTTATGACCTGCGCACGCGTAAAACGTGCGCGCGGGGGCGTACGCCCGAAAATTTTTCAAACGCTTAAGGGGGGTACCCAATGCTGAAACAATGTTAGTTCATTTAAAAGAGCATGAGTTTATTAGCAGAAAATCATCTGTCTAAAGTTTTTTTAAAAGTCCTGTTGCCAAGGAAACCCCCAAATGTGGCAAGATTTCTGGATATTTTTGACCCCTCAGCTGTGACCCAGTTTCAACTGGGTACCCACTTTGACGTCAAAATGACGTCAAAGTGGGTACCTTGTCGCGCACTTCTAGCAAAATGCGCGCAAGGTATAATACATGTTGTACAGTCTAGCGCGTAGCACAACTGTAATGCGCGAAGCTGGGTACCCACTTTTACGTCATACCTCATACTCAATTTTGTTTTGGTCAGCTCATAACTTTTCATGAGAAAATTAGCCAAAATGCATTGATTTCGATTGAAAGTCATCATATTTTTAATGTCATTCTTCTTAGAATTATATTCTTGATCATATATGAAAATTTTGCTTGCCATTGTGTAATCACTTTAAAGGGGGTACCCAATGCTGAAACAATGTTTGTTCATTTAAAAGAGCATGATTTCATTAGCAGAAAATCATCTGCCTAATTTTTTTTTTAAAGTCGTGTTGCCAAGGAAACCCCCAAATGCGGTAAGATTTAAGGATATTTTTGACCCCTCAGCTGTGACCCAGTTTCAACTGGGTACCCACTTTGACGTCAAAATGACGTCAAAGTGGGTACATTGTCGCGCAATTTTAGCAAAATGCGCGCAAGGTATAATACATTTTGTACAGTCTAGCGCGCAGCACAACTGCAATGCACGAAGCTGGGTACCCACTTTTACGTCATACCTCGTGCTCAAATATTTTGGTCAACTCTTGACTTTTTATGAGAAAATTATCCAAAATGCATTGATTTCGACTGAAAATCATCAAATTTTTAATGTTATTCTTGTTAGAATTCTATTCTCGATCATATATCAAAATTTTGTTTACCATTGTGTACTCACTTTAAGGACGTTCCAGAGTTATGTTTCTGCGCATCCCTACCGCGCAGGTTAAAACGTCACGCACACAGCTGATTGATCAGCTGTGCGCGTCAGCTGATTGTTCGCAGCAAAGGTTCACAGTGCATCGCAGCGTAGATGCAACACCGAGCCTGCCGAGCTGGCCGGCCTGGAGCGCAGCAGCTAGCTCTCACTGGTTTTGGTTTACAAAATTAACTAGATTTACATTCGTCACGATACATGTGTATGGTAACACTTGCCATTGATTGAAAAGCCTTCAAAAGCTTTAGTAAAGATTCACAGGGCTCTCACTTCACCTTTTTCCTTGTTTGCCAGCCAGGCAACCAATACAATTAGTTAGGTTGCCTAATCGCAAATTAGGTGGTCACAGTGATTATGTTCAAATAGCAATAGCATTGTGTAATGAAAAGTAATGTGAATCGGCGAATATTACTAGCGATTCGCAATTCGTGTGCTTTTTTTTTTTCATGGGAAACCCCTCTTTTGGAGGCCCTACTCTCAGAAAACTGAATACTGCATACCTGAGGGGATATTTTTACCTACTTCTGCAGGCATTACTCCTGTGTTTAATTGAGAAGTCCAATGAAATGTGTTTATATAATCTCAGGAAAACCTGGACCGGACGTCTGCAGTATAGACTAAGGAGATATTCCTTAAACCTATTAGTAATGAACAAACGAGAAAGACGAATGTGAACATGGGTTTTGAATGTTTGGGGTCATAAAACTGAATGCCGTATATTGGATTAGATTCTCAGCCTTTTGCATGTGTGGATTAGATCCTTAGCCTTTTGCATGTTTTTGGCGCGTTTTTGTGGTTTTTCCAAGCCAATTCGCAAATTTTAGGGCGACGATAGTTCAAAAACAAGCACGTAGACCACACTTTTTTAATGTTTTAATCTCTTCAGTATACTTTCCTCTACAATTCTAGAGAGAAAGACGAATATAACATGGGTTTTGAATGTTTGGGACCCTAAAATTGAATCGGCAATATTTTGAATTAGATTCTCAGTATTTTTGGCGCATTTTTGTGGTTTTCAAGCCGATTCGCAGCCATTAAGGCGCCGACAGCTTCAAAACGAGCACATGAACCCTCTTTTTTAATGTGTTTACCACTTAAGTAGGCATTCCTCTACAACTTTGCAAACTTACATAAAAATGACATGGATTTTTAATAAAGTGCAGCTTAAACTGTCCTTTTTTATTTTTCGTCTAGTTTCCAAGCCTCTAAGATTATGTTTTTGTCCTTTTTGGCACCATTTTTGCCACATGAGGGCGCTGCTAGTTTAAAGAGAAGTACAGATGGCCCAGTTTAAAGAGTCTTTCCACTTAAGTCATACATTTCGCTACAAATCTGGACGGTTTGATGAAGTTTAATAGGGTTTTGACAGAGTAAAAGTGATTTATACTCGTTTGTCGAAATCGTGAGGTCTAATAGAGGCCTAAATCTCTTGATTGCGTCATTTTATCTGCCATCCAATTTTGGCAACTTCAAAGTCCCGTAGAAAAAAAAAAATAAGTACATGAACCTATATTATTTTTTGCATATTTGGCCTACATAGGTACCAAAGTTACTCTATGTAAAATTTGGAGAAAATGACATGGATTTCATTTTAACTGTGGAACGTCCTTAAAATGGCCTGAAACGTGTGCAAATCGAATTCTGGGCATTTTTTTTTTTTTTTTTCTGCGTGTGACCTGACGCGCGGATGTCAGCATAAGTGCGCGTCTAAGTATATGGAATTGTTTGTACTGAAATTAACTTTGAGAAATGACTTTCTGTTATGGAGGTATGACCTTAAGATATTTTGACAAAATGGCGCCTGGATAACGTTACGATGACCTGATGACGTTGAAAAAGATTAGAAAAAGCATGACCTTATTAAGACAGCTGACCGAAAATTGATCCAAATTGACTGAGCCAATTCTGAGATTTAGACTGAATAAAAGAAGTGTGTGTAGGAAATAAAAATAAAGAATAACCAAAATTTTGACGAGATTTAGAGGTGTATAGATGGCACCTAATAGTAAAATAATAATGATGCGCAATACAATTAACAAGATAGTAAATATATCCCATGATACTCACGAAACTTTCTATGCGCTCAACCAAAAATGTACGACGTTGATAGGTGATATTATACAACACCTAAATAGATCCCTGTCATTTGATTGGTTGTTTGATACTGATCATTTGTCCCATTGCACTATGACGTCATCATTCGTGCAATGTTGCTCCATTTACCGTGCAATCTTGGATCCATACGATTTGCTCCATTGCACGAACGCCGAGAGCCCGGCAAACTAAGTAAGTAAAACGCTTGCGTTTGCAGTGTGCACCGTTGGTGTGCACCACGAACAGTGCGATAGCGTAAAGCGCCATTAAAATTGCGATTTGATCTATTTTTAGGTGTCCTATAAAACAAATAATGAATGTGTTTTTTCATTCGTGCAATGGACAGAATATTTCATTCGGTGAAAGCGACAGCATCCGCGAGAAAAAAAACGCGGAAAAAGGGTATTTTTTCAGGGGTAGGCGCGGAACGCGCGGAACGCGAATAGAGTGTCAAAAACGCCAAAAACTGAAAAAAAGCCCCCTAAATCACGATAATCTAAAACGCAAAAAGGGTATGTAATTTGCACCGACTGCGGGACCGACTATAACAAGACCCGTGCCACGGAAAATCCTATAACGCCTGTGTAAAACATAATGAGACAATGAATTATCGAGATAAAAACGGCTCCAAACTTTCAATGGACCCCACTATCACTCTCAAGGTATGAAAATAGGAATATCCTCGTTTAGGGTATGGGGTGTGCAAATCTGGGACATCTGCGCAAAATCCGTGTTTAGGGTGTCCCAGCGGCCTGCCCTTGAATCCTCGTTTAGGGTGCTTTTTGAAGGACGATTCTCGCGGATGCTGTCCACTCTTCAATGGAAGTGACCCCCCCGGGGGTGAAAGATGAAATTACTGATCCATTCAACTCGAACGGATCATTTCATCTTTCACCTCATGAAATATTCTGTCCATTGCACTCATAAACATTCATGATTTGTATACCATAGAGTAGGCCCATAAAGCTCCACCATTTTGTTCAGATCCGTGTGTTGCCGACCCAAACACCCGTTATTGTTGCATTATTCATATCTATTGCGCATATCAATTTTATTGTGACACATTGATTTAATGCGCATTTGTTGACCATTTATTGTGCATTAATTGCGCATGCGGTAAGTTGATGCGTGTTATGTTTCATAACGCATACAAAATAAAATGCTAAATTTTGTTGGAAGCGTCCTACAAAATGAATTATTCATTTTTGATCATGAATACTGATAGATACTTAGGTCGGCCTTCTAATGTATCTGGACAAAATGGCGGAGCTTTTGGGGCCTGAGTGATACGCACCAAAATGATTACAGTATACACGTAGTATTCTTACTTAAGAAGAGGATAACTGATGCCCATAGTAGGATAATTGTTTGGAAATTGTCGAATATTATATAAGGTGTTTATCTTATATAAGGTTTCTTAATTCATTTATAGTCATGGAAATGTCTAGAGGACAACAGTTTATTCTTGCTTTATTGTAGAAATAGCTGTAATAATTAATACCAAAGGTTTAGATTTCTAGTACAGTAGATATTTTAGAATTCTGGAACATTCTCTACATCAGTCACTAGCTTCTGTAAAGTTTTGATGTTATAATCTGTATTAAAGCAAGACTGACTAAAGTATATAAGAACAATACAGCTCATCTATCTCAGCTATATGTGTGGGACATTCTTGAATGACAAAAATTTATTCTTGCTTCAGTAATTTTAAAGTCAGGTGGAATCCTCTACTAATATTTAATCATTTATGCTTTTATTTCTAATAGTAAGCTTGACTTTTACGTGAACTCATGAGCTTGAAATGAGAACAATGTTATCTACTCATTAGAATGGTGACTGCTAACTTTACAGTTAGGTCTATAATTAGCTTGGTAAGGAAGAATCACGTCCTACTTCCTTCAAGGAAGGAAGGGGGAAAAACAGGAATTTTCAAGTTAGTGTTAACATGATTATGATGAGTATATGATCTGTGAATTTTACCAAATCAAATAAGAATTCACCCATGACACCAGGGGCATATCTCTTTTGCTGTAACTTCTCTATCAGAGGTGATTGTTTGCGTTACAAAGGAGAGCATGTATTCTCGCCTTTCACCATAACCTTATCGATATCAGCTTTTGGATCTCTTACTGGATCTCATCTTAGACATCGGCTGGGACATCACCACGGACATCATTTCCTATATGGTGTTCGGCAGCATCGTCGACAGCATTTTTGGCATCGTCATCAGCAATGATGACTCCTTGAATGACTTTGGCATTCTTGATTTCTACATTTCAAGGACAGTCTGGACTCATCAATGGCCACACCATGAATAATCTTGTATTCGCCGATGATATCGCCTTGATTGCGGAGTCCGAATAAGATCTTCAATAGCTTGTTAGCGCAATCATTCAAAGTAGTTCCCAACTTGGTCTTAATATCAGTATCGATAAGACCCAGGTTCAAGTAATCAGCAAGGAATCAGAACAACTGAACATTAGAATTGCTAACCAATCATTGGAACAAGTAAATCGTTCACCTACCTCGGTGGAGTGATAACTGAGCACTCCACAAGACACAAGAATGACAAGTGAGCAAGATTTGAGAAGAAGAATAGGTTTGTCCTATGCAGCCATGAACAACCTTAACTCAATGATATGGTAAAAAAAAAAACAACAACAAACATCCGCATCCTGACCAAAGTTTATCTCTACCAAATTCTTGTGCTATCCATACTACTTTATGGAGCAGAAACATGGACACTCAAGGCCAGTGATGAAAGGAGATTACACACTTTCGAAATGTCCTGCCTTAGGAGAATGGGAGTTAGTAGAATAGACAGACTAAGAAATGACTATATCAGGGCTACCCTTGGCGTCAATAAAACAATCCAAGAAAGTATCCATGTGAGACGCCTAACCTACTTCGGCCATATTACAAGAATGGACCATTCGAGATATCCCAAAATCACTCTCGAAGGCTCAGTACTTACCATTGAATTCCTCACTGCCTATTGTGTACGTGGTAAACTCTTTTCCATAGTTTTTCTCCGAGGAATCACTCTTGGTGAACCTGTCCATGTCAACAGACAGCGATGCGGAGAAGATTTTGTAGTTCCCTTCAACACTCACGCTGTTGGACATCTAACATGGCAATAATAATTTTATTATTTTATTCAATCTGATCCACTCACATTAACACCGTGGAAATTTGTTTTCTACTAAAATTACAAATACAAACCTGAAAACAATGAAAACACAAAAGACAAATAATTATAGTAAAAAAATGCAAGTTATTGCATGTCGGATTTGTACTTAACGCAAGCTGATAGGGCCGTTGTGGAAAACAGTTCTCTAACTGACAATGCTACCCTATTTAAATAAAACTGCAATGAATAAAAAAAGTAAATTAAGAAAGAAATCTCAGGATGTAAGTAAATTAATTTTCAATGAAGAAAAGAATGCTGACATGAAATAATGGTAAGCCATTCAACAAAGTTTGACTCCTTGGATTAAGCACGGTAAACCTAGCCGCGAACAACGATCCCCCCCCCCCCCCGAAAAAAAAAGAATGTTAATACCTGACTGCCGTAAAACTATTTCAACAACTTAAAGCTGTCAAAAAGTCGCCAAAAGGCCTCTGAGACGGCAATAATAATAGTAATACTAAAGATGATAATAAGAATAATCTTGTTTACCCAGGGAAGCCTCATCAGCGTCATTGCTTTTCTTCCTGATGGCCCTGCAAATAAGGGCCCTGCAAATGCAAGTGCCTTGAATGACTGGGCTAGCACTGAGAAGTCTTAGGAGGCCGGGTGCTTCAATATTTTCCGTAAAGTCTCAGTCAGCCCCGTGAAACACAGATCTTGGAATTTTTGTTTGAATCAGTCCTCTTAAGCGAATCAAAATTATAGTCTTACATTTGATGTACATGAGAAAGGGCGTATTCAGGATTTTTTAAAGGTTGTGAGAGCACGAGCCTCTTTGAATAGTTTTCCTTTTTGACAGTGATTCACTCAAGTAAACTCGAAGAAACATGAAAGCAAAATAGCAACGGGGGCATTTTTTCCAGATTCCTCTTTAGTAGAAAATTTAAAGGGGGGGGGGGTGTTGAAGTGAATGCATTATGCCAACACAGTTTGAAAACGGGGCATGTAGGAAATGCTACAACCTCTACAAGCTATATCTCTTACATCTGTTGAAGCTTCCTTAACGAAAGATGATCAGTCCTCACGATAGTTTGATCCGGTACGGACCCCCACATCAGCCTCCGTCACAACACTCTATGTGCAGAAGGGCAGAAAGAAAGAATTGTACAAATTGCAGAAAGGAAATAGTACTTCGATTTCAGGTTATTTCAACAACACTCACATGGTAAATAATAACTTTTCATACATTTCCTTTTCTTATTTTACCTATTTTTAAAGTGCATTATAAGGATATCGTATATCAAGAGCATTATAACGAAATCATGATTGAGTAAACAAGACACACGGCCTCAAGGATGATGTAGGTTTACGGCATAATATTTACTAATCTTTCTTTTTTTCAGTTTTATGAAGAGTGGAGAGGAAGTAAGGGCTTTACCGTTCCCCAGTTTGAAAGAAACTCCATGTAAGTGTTGGTGTCGTATGTCGTAGGCAGGTCACAGACTTCAATACGAAACTCTCTCTCTATCTCGAAGCCATCATGTTCAGCCAAGTTGCTCAAATAACGCATGTGGCCAAAGTTCTTAATGGTTTGGTCCGAGGAGTACACGTAACCCTTCGTCTTAGCATCATTCGAAATGCTTTATTCGTAGCCTGCATGAATAATAATACTTTAATTTCATATAGCATTCATTCAGAAACACCATCTCTCAAAGCTGCAGACGTCAGTATACCTGATTATCACTCAAGCAAACAATGTGTGCATCACCTTCCTGGAGAACATTCCTACCATATCGGTCCCTTGAAAAAAAAATCCCCATAAAACACTGATAATAGTAACTATAATCAAACAGTCGCTGAAACAGATTTTCCTCCATGCTTCAAAGTACAAAGTATGCCTACTTTGTATGCCCATTGTATGCCTATGATTAATCCTATAATCACTGAATTGTGTCGTATTATAATCCCCATAAACTTAATAAAGGGACCACCCGGTTCCAGTATTCACCGTGTTAAATAGGCGCTATGTTATTTCTTCACCAATATTGAAAAAACAAAAAAGTCCTTATCGACTTTTTTATACTGACTATAGACAGAGAGAGAGAGGGGGGGGGGGGGTGGAGCTAATCTCGTAACGAAATCACGGGGAAGAGAGGTATGATAACATACTATAGATGAAAATGTACCGTTCACAGAACTCAATAACAACTATTGAGACCAAGGGCCCGTAACACAAAGGCTTGCGATCGATCACAAATTTAAAACAGCCATTCTGATTGGTCCAGGGTTACCTCTTTGAACGAGATGCGCATGAAACAATGGCCTTGATTGGCCGTTACAACTTTGCGATCATTTGCAAATTAGATGCGCATGAAACAGTGGTCTTGATCGGCTGCGACTGATTGCAAATCTTCGTGTTACGGAGCCCAGGTGTGCCAACCTTTGACGTGTAGAAGGAACCGATATCTGTAATTTCTAAATACGGTTAAAAAGAAAGGCTTAAAACACATATAACCTTATTGATTTTAAACAGTGTATTTACTCAACAGTCAACATGTTACATTGTAAAATTATTCGAGTATGGGGAGAGTTTCTAAGTAAAACTAACGAGAACGAGTTTCTATCATTTGACATTGCATTTCTCACGAGCAAAGCAGAAATGCCCTCCTGCTGATCCCCAGCCCTCCCCGAATGGACACTACTTAAGGAAGGTAGTGAGTCTATATAGGCTAATATATATATATATATATATATTGTTAACTTACGATGGCTCGCAGAGAACTTCACAGAAGCAAACACAGCCTCAACGCTAGCTGCATGATGAAAAAATACCAATAAATATAGTTTAGGTATTACACATACTTTAGACTTGGTTAAGTTGCCCAATGAATGGTCCCAATTTTTTTTAAAGTCAATATACATGTATAGCAAACCATATTCCCAATTTGTTCGGGTTGTCTACTTACCTAAATTTCCTATACACATAAATGAAGTTATTCGTAAGCGAATAACGCAGCGTGCACAACCTGAACAGACTGTCACATAATTCAAAATTTACAGCTGACGGATAGAGTAACATTCACTGTTGTGGTGTGGACACTTAGATTAAAAAAAACAAAAAACAAAACAAAACAACGAAACACTACATCCATAAAGTTAAGATCTGAGCAACATGAAGGATTTTTGAAAAGTACTAAAGGATATCATACTTTAAAAAATTTTGAAGTGAAACTTGGGAATTGTGCTATCTCTGCAACAACGTCTTTAACAATGCCGTTGCCTCAGTAACTGCTAACGAATAATAAATAATTACTTTATACAAAATTGATGACTGTAACGTGTTTCACAACAAAACTAGATGCTACTCCCTGTTTTGTCAGTTTCTATAGAGGGCCAGCCTGTACTGTCTGGATGAAGCATGAACGGACATAAAGAAAGTCGACTAGGATGTAGCATCTTTTGGAACTAAACACATTTGTAATGTCATTTACTTTATTTACCCCTTATATAGGGGGGAAAACAGTCTACTAGTCAATGAATATAATAGTGAAAATGGGTCGACCAACTTTGTCTCTCCTTCCTAATAGGGGCAGCTTACCGTCAGCCTTCACCTGATGTGAGAGTTTCTTGGCGTAACTCTTTGTTCCGTAGAACTTATCCGTCTGCTGCGAGGTGAAGGAGCTGCTCCGTTCCTGAAATGCTACCTCATCGGGCACTCGGTACTCGTTGTCATTCGTCGTTTTACCGTTATCGTAGGTAAGTTTGAAGATACGTCGAGAGACCAAAAGTCCAGGATCAACCCCTCCGGCAACCCGGTTATCACCTTCGGGGTTTCCATCGAGGATATTGTACCCGATGCCGATGTATTTTATCGGGTTAGGGATTGGCAAGGTCGAAGCGCTCAGGGACATTGCAGGCAGAAGCAAGAGGATGACGAAAGAGCCACCGCGTGTTGTGCGTGGCGCCACCATTGTGAACAAAATCTAGGCTAAGAGATCAGTAAAAGAATGGGTTAATTTCCTACGACGCCTTCCAAACATTAATTTCCAGATCAACTAAAGGAACAAAAGAAATAAATAAAATCTGGTGCTTTGAAATTTAAGGGTAGTAGTAGTTATTCCCCTTTACCTCCACACCACCATGTTGCCGTATAGACTACAGCTTGTCATGGAACCACCACCTACCGAATTTAAAACACCTTTTCACTAGAAACTACCACTTTAGACCAACAGTTTATTTGATGTCCTCTATTATCAATTTCTCGTGAACACTCATTATTTATCACACTTGGAATGATTCTCTTGTTTTTATTTCCACGTATGAAATCCTCAAACTTTAATTCTCAAAAAGCAGTGTCATATCACTCACTTTCAAAAGCCAGAATTTGATGTACACATGACGCCCTCGCCCATTAGTTTCTAAATGAGAGCTGGAGCTGGAGCTGGAGCTGGAGCTAGAGAATGCAGATTTCTAATACTACCTAAAAGGAAAGGTGGGGTCAACCATTTAAGGGAACGGGTATACGGATCTCAATATTCAAGCAAAAGAAAAAAAAATCCTGAAACGTGTAAAAAAAAGTAAACAACACAGTTACACTGATCACTAATATTTAACCCCCATCTGTCCGTTCTTAACGTTCCATTGTACGTGTTTCAGTCTCATGTGCTCTTGGTTTGGAAACTGGCAAAAATTAACCTAACTTGAATATGATAATTCACAAATGAAAGGCCTTACCTCCTATGTGCATGCGAACACGGCTGGTTCAAGAAATGATGAAAATGGTGCAATGCCTACATTTTTATTGTAACTCTGGTCTTTCATGCGCAACGTTTATTTATTTGAGGTGAAAAAGCTGAAGTGCCCTGTTTTACATTATGTGGACTTTACGAAGGATCAATTCATTTCAACAAAGAAGAGAAAGAGAAGGACCCTTTTTGAAATATAATCTAACTTAGCCTTGCATTCCATTTAGACGAATCCCACATTAATCGGATTATACTATTTCATTTTGATAAATTGTCCCATAAAATTCCTTCCAAACTCGACTGAGCCTATATCAAGGACTTAGTGGGGGCTGTGGATGGGGAGGGCAAAAGCCAGATTTATGTGACTGATACTGCAAGGTTTGGTAACTGACCAAAATTTACCTAACTCAAATATTGAGAGTTCACAAAAGGAAGGTCTTACCTTTGCCTGTGCGCTTGCGAACACGGCTGGTCCAAGAAATGACAAAACTGCTGCAATGCATCCATTGTTATTGTAACTCTGGTCTTTCACGCGTAACGCTTATTTATTTGAAATGAAAAGCTGGCCAGTATAAGACACATTGCTCATCTTTCATAAAAAGTGGTCTCAATGATATTCTGTGGACTACATTACTGATTACGAAGGTTCAATGCATTTCAAAAAAAAAAGAGAAAGAAAACTATTTCGTCTTAGTAGGCAATACTGTCCTTTAACTGTTTAAATTTTTTTCCAAACTCGACTTCTTTGGCTTACCAAAAACTTATCGGGGGCGAGGGAAAGGGGGGGGGGGGGGAACTAGATATATATGACCAAGAGAAAAATAATATACGGGCCACTGGGTAGAGTATATGGCCATCACGGCAAGAATGGCTGGCTTTCCAAGTACTACAAGGAGAAAAAGACCGCACCCTTTGCTCCCTGCTTGCAGAACTTGCTCCCGTTCTTTCGTAGTGAAAATAAAAGCTACTAGAGCACTTCTAAATTGTACTTACAACTAAACAGAGATTAGTCCTGAGTTAATATCGAAATCATATGCCTTGGAACGTGGTGCCTCAAAAATGCTGCGAATCACCATTTTTCCCGTCATCATCAGTACCATCGTCACGATCATCATAATTTAGTTGAGTGTCAGAGTGTCATTCATCTTTCTGTGTATTTCCTTCCCTTTCTCTCCTATTCTCTTTCTTTCATACTTTTAATTCTCTTTCTATTTTCGTTATTTATTTCAATATTTTCTCTTTCCTCATAGCTGTTTTTTCTTTCCTTTGATTTCTCATTTACTGTTTTTCCTGTTATCTTCGTTGTTTTCCCTTCACCCTGCTCTTTTGCTTAAGTATTTTTTTGTTTTCCCTTCAATCTTTCTCCTCTATTCTTTGATTTGCTTAATCTCTCCCCTGCAGTAGCTGGTTTGTTTTCCTTTTGAGGCCGCTCTCCCATTCTCCTTTCCTTAATTACGTTTTCCTTTGTTTTCCCTTCAGTCTCACCCCTGCTCTTCCTTATTTATTTATATGTTTTCCCTTCAATCTATCACCTCTTAAATTCCTTATTTTCTTGATTCGCTTGTCGCGTAAATACTCGCTGCAGTATTTCCCTTCCCTTGTGTGTACATAACATGTGCACTCGTACCGTGCACAAAGTCACGTTTGCTTCTCGACGTTCGAGATCAGTGTTCGCTGTACATATGCGCTGACGAGTTAGACTCATTTACCACCGGTTTTCGGCTCGCATTTTGCAATGTAACCGTAGAAACAAGACTCCTCCTATCAATCTGGTTCAGCAAAGGGAAAAATGATATGGCGGCTGCAAACGAAGAGGCTATGGTGCTTGCTGCTTAGTGCAGCAACCAAGAAAGGTCCAGGTTTACGAGTTGAATATGTCAAGAGATCGACCATCTAGGGGAGTTTTCCATCTCATCTTGGATTAATTTGCGGGAAGGTGCACAAGAGGTCGAGTAACTGCAGCAAACCAATCTCTGCTGAACATAATTTTTGCTCGTTGCCATTTTGGGATGGGATGTATGCCCCGTAAAGAAGTTGACCCAAGGATTTTGTCCTTTCTGCAAAAAATAAGGAGTATGCCCCTCTCCCCCAAAATGCTGAGCATTTTTTTTTCACTTGCTAGTATGTGAATTTTAGGACAGTGCCCCGCCCCCGTCCTTTATGCACTGCAATAATACCTAAATGACAAAGCAACTTCATATGATCTTGGGCCGAAATCATCATCCTCGACCTCAACATCATCATCATCAAAACTATCTCTTTTTCTTTCTTTCTTTTGCTAGCCTTTAATTTTTTGGACAGAGCCCCCCCCCCCCCCCCCCCCCCACCCCCCCCCCCCCCCCCCCCATTGGAAAGCAACTTCATATGATCTTGGGTCAAAATCATCAGCCTCGACCTCATCATCATCATCATCATCATCGTCATCATCAACACTATATGTTATTTTGTCTTTCTTTCTTTTGCTAGTCAGTGAATTTTTGGACAGTGCCCTCTTCCCCTGTATGGCTGTAATCACACCTCAATTACAAGCAACTTCATATTATGATCTTGTGCCTCCCATCATCATCCTCAACATCATCACCTACAGCAGCAACAACGCTAACAAAAGCCACATCAACATCAGATTTCACTCATAAGGCTAAGAGAAATTGAAAGAGAAAATACAGAGAGAAAAAAACATAATTATTTTATTAGCAAAAATATGTGGACTCTCATTCCAATGCAGCAACAGATTAGCAAACATTTCTTCTGGGGGCAGAAAGCTCTTTTATGTATACTCATAATAGGCCTAACATATTGTTTACTGCAGTGGTCAGTAGCACAACACAAGTCTGGTTTTCTACTGGAATCTATTCACTTTCTATATTGAAACCAGTTGAATTTCCCTCTGGTCTTTCTTCCGGAGTTTATACACCTAACATATTAAAACAAGTAGCAATTGTACCGGTAGAATCCAGTGCAAGATTCTAATGGTTTACCTCTAATGGTTTACCTCTAATGGTTTCTACGGGAATTTCTACCAGGGTAGAGGGTTTTTACAGATGCCCCCCCCCCCCCCCCCCCCCCAAAAAAAAAAAAAAAAAAAAAAAAAAAAAGGTGAATAGATTTTCTCAATAATACATCAGAATCAAAGAAACTGACTTAAGGTGAGTAAAGAATTTATATCTTGAAAAACAACATGAAGATAAATAATAACTTACTCTAACATGTCATCTAATGAATTGAATCACAATACATTATTACGATATCTGCATTAATATCAAGGGTGTTCAGCATTAATCAACGGATGATACTTCTTGACTTGCCTATATGCTCAATCATGTTAATACTTAACATCAATGGAAGGGGCAAATTACTCTTCCTTAGAGAGAGAGAGAAAAAAAAAAGAGCCAAATCAACAAATGATCAGTCTATGTTTCAGGATACACTTTGAAAGGCAACATCGCCCAGTCAAACGTTAAGAAAAATAATCATTGAGGAATTTTAACTCCGTGGTATCAGCCGCTCTGCATGCTCTGGGATGTGTGACTGAATACAAATCAGAGTACCAATGAGCTCCGAAAATGTTTGTATTTTAGGCTTACATAACTCATAAAGGACCAAAAGTCATCACTAAATCCCCCCCCCAAAAAAAAACTGCCCTTTGTAAGTATGTATTTTGCTGATGTTTGTCATCTAAGAAAGAATAATTGTTCTTTTTATTAATGTTAATCATTTCAGAAATATCCCGAGGAAATATCTGTGAAGGTGATTAATACGCCCAGCCGAATATGTGTGCTAAATTTCCCAAACATTGCTATAAAAATGAGGAAATGGATCGATACACAATATTTCTCCCTGATGTTTTACTATATGCCGTTTCTATGGCAACACGGTTGCCGACAAATTCCAAAAATATGTTTTGTACATCTTCCCCACAAGCCCTATGTATTTGCCAAATTTCATGAGCATTGCCAATTAATGAGGCAGTAGTTTGATACGCAAGATTTGCAACGACTGACCTTACGCTTATTTTCATACAGTATATCCCCCTTCAAACTTTAATGGGGGTATAATAAATGCTAGATGGGAAGTTTACTCATCCAAATATTTTGTGGACACCTTGGATTTATACTGAAACTTGAATGATCAATATAAATCAAATATCGATTATTTTTTATCTAGTGGGAATATAAGTATGTATTACTGTAATACCACGAACAGGAATATCAAAACAATTCAAAGGGGAAAAAGACATATTCTTTGCCATCAGTACTGGGACACTGAGAAGTGATTCCTTTGATAACAATAATGAGTAAAACAAGTTAAATATAATAATCATTTGTACCATTAAATCAAAGGAGATAGTTGTAGGTTCCGTACCCTAATACATGAAATATTCCTGGGTTATTTTAAAAGGAACCGTGGGGCCCCCTCAATCCTGGCTGCCTACTTCGCCATTATCAAATTTGGCACACAGATAGCCAGTAATTTTATACGTACATACTTGACATTGTAAATTGCTAATAGATTTTGCAAACGCATGCAAAATAACATTTTACCCTGTAATTCCTTAATCATAACTCTGATTTTGATTTTTCAAAAATTGTATTGCAAAGAAATAAAATACATGATTAATTTCTTTATATATTTCATTATATTCTATAACCCCATCTTTTACTTATATGAAGGACAATCATAGGCTTATTACCAATGCTTAGAAAGGGCAGTAAGTAAACCTTTCCTCAGTTTTCAACAGATTGTAGACAAGGAACACTTCATCATTTTCCAGAACGGATAACTCACATTTGGAAAAAGGAAAACCTACAAATTATAACTTCGATTTGTTTACAAAAATATATATATGCTGAACTGGACAGCAAAAGTAGATAGCATAACTACACTTCTTTCTACTGTGTTTTATTACATTTAAAATCCTATGCACATACTTGTATTAGATATTACTAATGCAAAACAAAAACATCTAAACCTTTTCTCACTTTTCATAGTAGTGTAGGCAAAGCACACTTTATCAGCTTTCCTGAATGGATGACTGACGATACCCTAAAAAGTTACTCAAATTTACAGTTAGTGCGTGCAAATGTAATTTTGGTTACATGAATGGCTATTGTTCCAATTCTATCATGCGTGAAATGTGAATAAGTTATACTTTATACTTAAAAATACCATATGCAGCATACAGTAACTATGTACATTTCAAATCGAGACAGAAAAAAAAAAAACATTTTGGCAAGTGTTGAACTGTGGGGCAACGTGGTTTTTGTTTTTGTGACACCAAAAGAAATATAAGAGGTGGCACATACTACTCCAAATTATGTGTCGTTGACTGTCCATCCTTCCAATTACGTTTCTCATATACGGTCAATTAAAGTTCAGTTACGTTGCAGCAATAAGTGTTGAGAAAACCCTGTCTGTTTGGGTATGTGTATTTTCTGAACGATAATAGGAAAAATGTTGCGACTCTATAAACAAACTACAGGATTCCCAGAAGTTCCTAGAAAAATCAATTTGTACACATTTGAGAAATTTGGTAATCACCATGTCAATTGTTAACTTAAAGTAGAACACATTGATACACATTTCTGATCATATTTGACAATTTATATATTTGATTATCACCTACACAATGGATAGATTAGGCCTGGAAAATTCAAACACTCTGCAAAAAGAAGTTTTATAAGTTATATGAATTTGCATTACTATACCATGGAGCTATGTGCATTTAATGCTATATAAACTGTTTTGATAATCTGGAAATCTTTTTTCATTATTTTCTTTTCCATTAGGAAGTCGTAGAACACCCAGCAAAACATTCTAATGAGTACTATTAACTACAATTTCATTTTCATTTCATTCTCGTTTATCCTAGCTCATGGTGACCTTTTTTGTAAAACAAATGAAACAAATGTTCCAAGAATTTAGTAATTCCTCATCCAATTCCAGGTTAAGTTTAGTAACATAAGTATGTTGTCTATTAAAAAAGAACATGGTGAATTATTTCAAAACATTCTGACATATAAAGAAACTGTATTTCTCTGTTACTGGTTGGGTTACTGGTTAAAAAAAAAAAACATGTTTAAGGAATTTTGTGGGAAGTTATATACTTATGGCTGGGAGGCTGGGCAGACTTTCTGACAGCAGGTCGCTTGCCTTGAATATCACTGGGTTGCTGAGACAGTAGATTTGTCATAAGAGTTACTGAAGTGACATGAAGGATGGTTGGGAGGTTGGGAGAGATTTAAATTATAGAGCTTCATGTTGGAAATTAAGAGCAAGAGATGTTTGATGGAAAAATAATTGGGCCTGCAAAAGGTTGGAAGGTTGGGCAGGAGCATAATGCCAGTCACTCCAGACTCGGCAATAACAGAGTGTTATCAAAAAGGCATATACAGATACAGCAAGGTTGGGAGGTTGGGAGAGACAAAGATAGTATACATATAAGTGCACTATACGTCTGGGCTCAGAAAGGATCACTGCACATTTGTGAGTGTGCCTGCAATAAGGCTTGGGGGTTGGGCAGAATGTCGGGGCTGACAGCACAGATAAAAAAAAGTGTGGTCAGTGGTGTATGCCAGCAATTGGCTGGGAGGTTGGGCAGGATGTCTGGGCTGGCATCACTGATAAAACAGTACGGTCAATTGTATGTGCCTGTAATTGGCTGGGAGGTTTGGCAGGATGTCGGGGCTGGCATCACCGATAAAACAGTGTGGACAACTGTGGGTCGGAAAATGATAACGAAGGAGAATAAAGGTACAACATTTAAGAAGGCTTTTGCTCAGAAACCAGTTCTTTGAAACCCGCAAGATCACCAATATTAATATCAATGTATATGCTCCAAAGATTTTGTTTACCAAGATTTACGGGAATACCCGTGGGAGTTAATATTCTGCGGGTGGGTCACGTGATAAACAGCCCCATGGAGGAGCTACTATCTTTCCTGATGATCACGTGACAATATCTTTTCCGTGAGTTAAATAGGTTGCCACAGTTTCAATGCATCTGTGGTTTTTATGTTATCTTATGTTCATGTCCTGGTAATTTAGTTTTAGACCGAACATAGTACGCTTAGAAACACCAGTATTAAGTGCCTTATAGGTATTATGTATGTATGTATTATTATTATTACGTCTCATGATATTGTTTCCTGGTTCAGACTGTTTTGATATTCATCACATGTTATGATATTTTGTAATTTCTAATTTACATCAAAATTTTGCACATTTCCCCTTAGATTGTAACCAATGCTTACAAAATACTCATTAAATATGTCTGAGATTGCAGTTTCATTTTGAATAAGTTTGTTATCATGTGAAATTTCTACAATTTTCTTCCTATCTTTCTTTTTACACCTAGTATTTCTCGTAATACATTCCACGTTTTTCGCATGTCACCCATAGCATTATCAAATTGATGTTTAAAAAAAAATTATGTTTAGCTTTTTTCATGTCATTGTTCACCGTGTTTCAAAACTTCTTAATAATATTTTTCAAGTCTATAATCTTTTCGATTCTTAAGATACTTTCTATATAGCTTGATTTTTTTTATTGCACATAATACATAATTCCTTAGTGATCCATGGTTTGTTTTGTCTTCCTTTTTTTAGATTCGTACAAATTTTAATAGGAAAACATTCATTGTAGCATTCCAAGAATCGATGTATGAAGCAACTATAACTATGATTTGGATCTACATTTATAATCCGTTTAATCTCGTTGGATTTCTCAATAAATTTGTCTATATTTTACTTCCCTAAGATCACGTTTTTCCAAAAAATATGATTGATTTTCCTTCTTTTCTTTTCTACAAATACTAAACATAGGTAAATGGTCACTGATGTCTGCAACAAAGACGCCTGACAGAATATGTTCTAATTTATATATATATATATATATATATATATATATATATATATATATTGTCTGAAAGTTAGCTTGTATTTTTGATGGTACGAGTTGGAAAATGGATTAACGGATACGTAGAATTGATCATGAAAATATCTAGAAATTTATCGACTAATGCACTATTAATTAAAAGATTCATCAAGTCAATGTTTAAATCACAAACTAAGAAAATATCTTTATTTTCTTTATTTACAGATTCTACAATAACATTTAGCCCCTGATAGCAGACGGATGTCTTTAAGACGTCAAGAACTGGTCATAAATTGGTTCACACGTCATATGTCGTAAACACGACTATTTTACGACAACCTTATGACGTCTTTATACAACCCAAATTTTCTCAAATTTTGTTTGAACGTAAGATGACATATATTTTACGTCGAATATTTACGTCTTTTTAACGTCTTTTTTAAAGACCAGAACAAGACATATTTTTATGTCAATTATTTCCCACTTTATGACAGCTTTTTTTCAAGACCATAACATGACCTGTTTACGCCAGTTTTAAGTCGTGATACGATTGTAATAGTTGATCCTGATTCATGAATATTCATGAATGACTAGGAATGAATAAACTTCGTGAAAAAAAGAAGATAACATTCAATGATTGCACTGCTGATTTAATGAACAGTGTACTTCCATGTTGAACACCATTCAGTTAATGTCATGGGCAGGGTATTTCAGAATGCATCAAGAAATTGTAATTTCTAACTGTTTTTTTTTTTCAAGTACTACACTACAGTCCATATATAGGTAATGTCGATACAAAGCATCAGTAGTTAGGTATAGGATGTTGGTTGTTAGGATATAGGGCTAATATAGGACGATCTATGGGCTAGAACATTAAAAAATAAGAGAAAACGTCATAATCCCTGATAGCAGACGGACGTCCTTAAGACTGGTCCACACGTCATATGTCGTATACACGACTATTTTACGACAACCTTATGACGTCTTTATATAACCAAAATTTTCTCAAATTTTGTTTGAACATAAGATGACATATATTTTACGTCAAATATTTACCACTTTTTAACGTCTTTTTAAAGACCAGAATAAGACGTATTTTTACGTCAATTATTTCCCACTTTATAACAGCTTTTTCCAAGACCATAATATGACGTGTTTACGTCTGTTTTACGTCGTGATATGACTGTAATAGTTGATCGTGATTCATGAATATTCATGAATGACCAGAAATGACTAAACTTCGTGAAAAAAAGGAAGATAACATTTTAATTTTAACATTTTATTCAATGATTGCACTGCTGATTTAATGAACAATGTACTTCCATGTTGAACACCATTCAGTTAATGTCATGGGCAGGGTATTTCAGAATGTATCAAGAAATTGTAATTTCTAACTGTTTTTTTTTTTCAAGTACTACACTACAGTCCATATATATAGTAATGTCGATACAAAGCATCAGTAGTTAGGTATAGGATGTAGGATGTTAGGATATAGGGCTAGTATAGGACGATCTATAGGCTAGAACATTAACAAAGAGAAAACGTCATAATGTTTGAATACATTCTGAAATATTTTATAAACCAGCTTTGAAGCTTTGACGTCTTTATGATGTGATTTTTACCAGTCTGTGAGCTTCCTTTGGGTCGTAAAGACGTCATAAAGACGGTTTTTTCCGACCAATATGATGTAGAATTGACGTAAAAATATGACGTCTTATTTTACGTCGTGTGCTGGTGCAAAGTATCGTCTTAAAGACGTATATATAATACGCAAATAAGACGTATGACACGACTTAAAAAAGACGTAAATATGATGTTATTCTTACCAGTCTCTGCTATCAGGGATGTTGTATACATTCTAAAATATTTTGTAAACCAGCTTTGAAGCTTTGACGTCTTTATGACGTGATTTTTACCAGTCCGTCAGCTTCCTTTGGGTCGTAAAGACGTCATAAAGACGTTTTTTTCCCGGCCAATATGATGTAAAATTGACGTATTCTTACCAGTCTCTGCTAGAAGGGGCATTCCGAAAGAGGAAGGAATAGATTGACCTGGACGTCTATATATTGTGCCGAATAGAGGGGGGGGGGGGGGGGGGGGTTGTGTGTCTGTGTTAAAAGCATTTAGTTCAATAAAGAGAGATTCTATACAGCCGTTATTCACATCAAGATCTTTTCTATGTATAAGGTTATATACATTACGTATGAAAATCCCTAAACCACCTCCTCTTTTTGCGTCTCTTGTGTTTCCAATAAAATCATACCCACTTATATTGAATGGTATGTCATCAGGTTTCAGCCAAGTTTCAGACACTCCTATTGCACAAAATGTGAAATCTAAGATACTAAGTAAAGAGAATAGATAATCACCATTTTTGAATATAATTCTACAATTTACGTGCATGCATGAACATAAATCACTTAATCCATTTGACTTTAGGTTATTTATATGACTATTAAATTCCACGGGTAAGTATAACTTTTTGATGGGCTCAATATCATCTTCATTCAAATCAGGAGATAAAAACTGATGCAATCTAGAAATATTTACACCATGAATTGATTGATTTGTACTGACAGAGTTAGGCACCACAATACACACACATTCGCACACCCACACACAAACGCATATAAAAAACAGCTAAATAGAATACTGAAATTACAGCTATGAATGAATATGAGAAAGAACCAGAAACCATTCACATACTCGAAATGATTACAAGCTTCACACCGGGGTCAAACAATAGTTCCACTACAATATGAGAAAAGTTCAAGGTCTTTCATATAAGTAATTAGTTTTTTTTTTGTTTCATGTCCATTTGTCGACTTGACATAAGCAAACATTCTTTCGTCCAGGGACCAGGAAGAACTCACTTTCTTGTGTTTGTAGGCTCGTGACAAGAGATGACCATTGTGCTTTGTCAAATCCTCCATCAGTACTACCCCCCCCCCTTTTTTTTTTTTTTTAGCTTGCTACGTTTCTTGATGAATTCGTACTTGGTCTTATATGACATAGATTTGACAGTGATTGAGCACGGTTTGGGGGTTTCCTTGGCAGCATTAGCATATGAGTTTTCATTTGGGACTGAAGATGACTTTTTTTCCTATGCGATGTCGATATCCTGTGGAGAGATATGGATACCAATCAGTGATACTACTTCTTGCACGACGTTATCAGTAACTTCATTCGCATTTTCCGTTAATCCTGAGATTCGAATGTTGTTTCTCCTGGAGAACTGCTCTAGGTGGTTCAGGCGAAGTGACAATTCCTCAATAAATTCTTGCGTAGATTGCATCTTTTCTTGGATTTGTTGGAGAACATTTGTGACCCGCCGGCTCAAAACTAGCAATAAGTCGCATGCACCGCAACTGAGAAAACAGCCAAAAATGTCATTTTGGTTGAGTTGGTCAATTTTCTGTTTTGGATAGAAATGGGTAGTTTCATTATCATTCTATCATTTTCCAAAGTTTGGGATCGTAATTCGCCCCTAGAAATAGGTTTTTTTAGCAATTTTAAAATGACTCCTCATTTTCGCCCAGTACCAATTGAGCGCCTTATGGAGTTTTAGAGCGCTTTTACAGCGCCTTCATTCATTCCCTTGTAAGTTAAAATTCCTCAAGGTATTGAACTGAACTTTTGCGAGAATAAAGAATCATTCCTAATCCTGAGTTGTGCCAAATTTTGGCCTAATCTGATAATCCCTTCATACCGTTTGCTATGGACTATTGAATACCGCACTGCGCTTCGGTCACATGAAGAGAGCTCCGGCTGAGCGCTCTTTTGTTCTGAACTTCAAGGCTTTTCAAAGGCTCTTTTCTCTGAATGGAGATTAATGATTATAAATTATCTAATGCGTTTTGAGGGGGTTATTGTAGAGCAATTTCGAAGAGTGATCACTGGAAAGTTGAGAATCTCTAGTTTCAGATGAGCTGTAAAACTGAAAAATGAATTTTGGCGACTTATTGGTGGTTTTGAGGAGGCGGGTCACATTTATTTTGTTACTGATTGATATTTCACATGTATGAAAAAACATTCAACTTTTCATCCAGCATTTCCTTCAATTTGTTTTCCCTTTTCTGCTTGTGTTCATCGAGCTTGATTAGCTCTGTTTCCATTGCCTTAGCTACAGCAGACTGAACAGCTGTATCTATCCTTTCAATCAGACCCTTGATCTTGTCGAGGTCACTAAAAGATAAGATTTTACTGAATGAATATTATCTTCATTTGCAGCTGATTCCGAAGAACATGCATCTTTAAGCACAGTTTTCTGACTTTTGTTGCTGGAGCGAATATCGGGCATAGTTTTGATGACTGTGCTTTGACTTCTGACGACAAAATATTCAGAGTGCAATCGGAAGAATAAATTCAAGACTTACTAAAAATACTGAGCGGACGTCGTGAATCTATCCGACAATAGCTGTCTGCACCTTTTAAAGTTGGCGAAGAACCAAAAGAGGGACGAAAAAATAAAAACAGAAGAGACAAATGAAAGGGGAGTAGAAGAAAATTTCATGAACTGAGAAGCCGATCATTTGTGATAAGACTGAATGGTGTTTTGAAAAAAAAATAATAAGTTTTATCAGATCAGAGGCATGAAGGAAAAGACGAAAGTAGAAGAGGCAAATAAAAGGAGAGTAGGAGAATACTTGCATGAAGTGATAAGCCGATCATGTGTGATAAGACCGAATGATTAAAAAAAAACGGTTTATAGATCAGAGGCAGAGAAAAAACACGAAAGTAGGAGCAAAAAATAACAATAACAACAGCAAATCAGGAAAGGAGAGAAAGATTGCATGAGCTATTTAGCCGACACAGAATGATGATAGAAAAAACAGGTTTATTAGATCAGATGCAGATTCAACGTTTTCTTTCAGGGGGGGGGGGGGGGGGTCAGGGCGAAGTCAGGGAATTGAAGAGAAGGAGAAAAGAAATACAAAACAAGTGCACAGTTGAGTAACTCAACAGTTAAGCACAAACATAATGTTAAGGTGCATCATAAAAATGCCATATCGTGTACAGTATATCGACGGATTAATTGATCGGTTAAAATGAATGGTGTGTCCGTCTTTCTGGAGCTTTGTGTTTGAAAGCGAATTCTAAGATATGATAGGTAAGATTTTACCCAGTATCATGCATAACACTGTAACATGCTTTTGTAAAAAATCTTTTAACTCTTCATTTATTTATTCATTTTATTTCATTTTATTTCATTTATTTGTTTTTATTTATTCATTTGGGGAGGGGGGGGGGGGGTGGGGGGAGTAACATGCACGTTTTCTGGCTAGGTTTTTAATCAGACATTGGGGAGAATTTTACCCTTTAAGGAATGTCGCGTTTACAATCGTATTGTTAGTTTTTTTTAAAATCTGATTTCTCCCAAACTATCCATATTCAACCTGCTCTTAAGATATTTATGTTTTTTGTAAATTCGGTTCGTTCCAGTGGATGGATGGATTGGCCATTGTGATGTCTTGAAAAAAGGGCATTCACAAAAGTCTTTAAAAGTAATTACCTCCAACGTCGTGAATCCCTCTGACAATAGCTGTCTGCAATTTTCTGAAAGTTGGCGAAGAATCAAAAGAGGGAGAAAAAGATGAAAGTAGACGAGACAAATAAAAGGAGAGTCGAAGAGAATAGCACTTTATAAGCCGATCACTTGTTATAAGATTAAATGATATAACAAAAACATGTCTATTAGTTCAGAGGCATGGGAGGAAAAGATGAAAATAGAAGAGACAAATAAAAGCAAAGTAGGAGAAAATCTCATTAACTAATAAGACGATCATTAATTTTGTTAGAAGAATGGTATAAAAACAAACCTCCAGGTTTAGTAGATCAGAGGGATCGAGATTCAGCGTGTCCTTTCGGGGGGGGGGGGTGAATAGGAGAAGTAAAGAGAGAGAAAACAAATATGTAAAACAATATCCCAATCATTAATATTCCTTTCTTTACACACTAACTCATGCACACCTAGACACACTTGTTTCTGCATTCAACATGTAGACATACATAATAATGATCTAAAGAATTTTGCCTTAGAAATGCGGTTTTTTCAAAATCCGATTTCTCCCAAACTATCCATATTCAACCTGCTTTTATGATATTTCTGTTTGTTTGTTTGTTTTTAAATTCGGCTCGTTCCAGTGGATGGATTGCCCATTGTGCTGTCTTGAAAAAAAAAGGCATTCACAAAAGTCTTTAAAAGTAATTACCTCCAACGTCGTGAATCCCTCTGACAATAGCTGTCTGCATTTTTCTGAAAGTTGGCGAAGAATCAAAAGAGGGAGAAAAAGATGAAAGTAGACGAGACAAATAAAAGGAGAGTCGAAGAGAATAGCATTTTATAAGCCGATCACTTGTTATAAGACTGAATGATATAACAAAAACAGGTCTATTCGTTCAGAGGCATGGGAGAAAAAGATGAAAATAGAAGAGGCAAATAAAAGCAAAGTAGGAGAAAATCGCATTAACTGATAAGACTATCATTAATTTTGTTGGAAAAATGGTATAAAAACAAACCTCCAGGTTTAGTAGATCAGAGGGATCGAGATTCAGCGTGTCCTTTCGGGGGGGGGGGGGGGGGGGGAGGGGGAGGGTGTGAATCGGAGAAGTAAAGAGAGAGAGAGAAAACATACTCACCCATGCACACCTAGACACACTTGTTTCTGCATTCAACATGTAGACTTACCTATGATCTAAAGAATTTTGACTTAGTTTTGTTTTTTATCTGATTTATCCCAAACTATCAATTTTTCAACCGATATTTTGATGGTGTTTATCTTTTCAGGATTATAATTCAACTTGTTGCTATGTATGGATCGAAATTTTTGTCTGAATAACAGAATGATTTAAAGGTTTTATTAGGGTAATTATGGGAAGGCACAAAAAGATCATCATTACTTTTAGCTTGTCTCCACAACACAATATCTGTATGCAAATTCATAAAAGTTGGCAAAACGCGACGAGGGGAGTTGGGGAGGAAACAAGGGGCCACAGATCAAAAAGTGAGAGAAGAAATAATTGATGCCCTGATTAGCCTATCAGTGATAAGAATGAATGCAGTTCTCCCACACCAGTCTGGAGGAAAACAAGCAAAAGATTAAGATTTTTTTTTTGTTTTCAGAAATCTAATTTTGGACATTTTTTTTTTCTTTTATTAATTTCTTAGGATAGGGAGATACCCTCCTACCACTCGCAGGTAATCGAAATGTAATTTATGACTGGTTATCTTTATTTCAGTCATGAGCGTCGCTTTGATTTTTTTCCCCTTTACGTGACATGAAGAACACCGTTATGAACGCTCTTTGTCACATTACACAGTATTCAGGGTATTAGGGATAATCGTGTGTTCATAATGAGTGTAATAAACTTTAATACGGAAGTTGATTTTAAGCGTGATTTACAACCCCACTCCGCACCCCCTCCGCCCCTGTGTTCACCGAGACAGCAGCATTCGCATATTCCATAGGCGGATCCAGAGGGGGGGGGGGGGGGGGGGGCTTGCTGCCAAGCGGCGTACATGTTTAACGGCGGCACCAGAGAATCGTCACAAAAATAATTAGTTACCACGTCGGAAAATCGGGGGGGGGGGGGGTGTCGTTGACGTTGGGCGCATTTATTACTCTAAAGAGGGAGTCTGACCCTGTTCAATAGAATTTCTCAAAATAAAGGATTTCGATCTGTTTCATTTTTCAAAATATGATATTTACAGTTTATTGCGGTGTACTTCAAATATTTTCATAGGCTTTGACTCTGTATCATTGTACAGGCAGATAAATAAAAATGTCTACTCTCTGTCTCTCTCTTAAAAAAATAATGAAATAAAAAGAATTATATAACAAATAATAATGAAACATATATGACAAAGATTCTGTGCGATCTAAAATCTTGCGTAACCCTTTTGTATGCTCGGAAGACTAAGACCATACATAGATAGAGACACTATTCTTTTATCTTACATGTATTATACAATGATACATCCTAATGACTATTGTAACCTTATATGGATGAAACTTGATACAACGCCTATCAAAATGATCCAAATACTTCAAAACAGAACTCTGAGAATTGTTTTGCAGGTTTTCCAGGTAAACATACTTTGGTTTTTAAGCTTCTGAATAACCTGTTACCTGATGAAGTATGTTCCACTAAAATAGAAATTAAACAACAACATGGGTTTTTTTTTTTGCGTATCTAAATAAATAAAACAATCCAAAAATTCAATCCTAATGAATTAAATTATCCCCCCTAAACTCAAATATTATCAAGTCTCTCTAATATCGTATGAAGAATCCATTCCTGTACAGATATCCCCTACTAAAAACTTCTCATTTACTAAATGATGATGATAATAATAATAATATTAATAATAATAATAATAATAATAATAATAATAATAATAATAATTATAAATTCGCATTTGATTCAAATGAAAAAGCTTTTATTCTGTGTCGGTTGTGGCTTGCCTTGTTAGAGTCAGTCTCACATATGGAAATGAGGTTTGAAAAAGTGTAAGCAAAACAAATAATTTGAAAGGGTTAAAAAAATAATAAAAACGAAACAAAACACATCGACAATTGGATGTCACTCAATCATGAAGACAATATTTGTCAAGGGATTACAAACCTTCCTTTTAATGAAACTTATGCTCTAGGCCTACTTTGTATGATTAGTTTTTAATCGATTGGATGTCATGTTAACTTTCATAGTCATATATAGTTAAACTAGTGATTTCCAACGTTGATTAACAGCTAGCGGCCCACTATCAATCAACTTCTAACTAGTTGTAGCTCCGAATCAAGCGGTGCCGATTAGTTCTACCCGGCGCCGCGGTGTTAGAATCAAGCGGTGCCGATTACAGTTCTACCCGGCGCCGCGGTGTTAGGATCAAGCGGCGCCGATTAGTCTTGCCCGGCGCCGGTGTTAGAAATAAGCGGCGCCGATTAGTCTTGACCGGCGCCAGTGTTTGAATCAAGCAGCGCCGATTAGTCTCGCCCCGCGCCCCCGGTTTTCGAATTCAATCAAGCGGCGCCTATTAGCCACTGTTGGGTGTCTTGAGGCATGTCTCGGTCTCAAGACATGTCTCGAGACAGCGATCGTGTGTCTCGTGTCTCGTCTCGGTCTCCGGGACGCTAATGTCTTGGTCTCGGTCTCTCTCTCGAAGGGAAATGCCTCATGTCTCGGAGGCCGAGACATCGGCGAGACACTGAAAAAGAGCTCAATTTTGACGAGTTAATCTCACTGCTTTACTTCAGTCTGTAGAATAAAATCACATTGTTTTAATTCTGAAAGTAAAAAGAACCCGAAAGAGAGGAGAGATTCATATTTGAATACCTTGAAATTCAGTTTGTAGATTTTTAATTTTTATTTAACAATCAGAGAATACATACCAAAATACACACGCAGAAAAAAAACTAGAGGTAAACAAAATTCAAAATTGACGGCTGGGCGCCCAACGACTACAATGTTACAAAAATTGCAAAAGTCCCACTTCTGTAGCCCCCCCCCCCCCCCGCATTATACTCAAGTATTTACAGTGACTCGAGACAGTGATTGTGTGTCTCGTGTCTCGTCTCGGTCTCGGACGTTAATGTCTCGGTCTCTGTCTTGGGGATCATTGTCTCGGTCTCTGTCTCGTCTCAGACTGTCTCGGACCCAACACTGCTATTAGCCTGCAGATTTTTATCGAGACACTGTACATACACCTGCACAATAGTGCGAGAATACACCTGACGGTGGCCTGTACTTACCAGGCGCTGGTGATAAAATTCTAATTTGCGCTGACGTTCTTTTGTTTTGTTTTGTTTTCTTTCTTTTCTTTGTTTTTTATTTTTAGGTGGCGGCGCCTTCGGCGCCATGAACAAAAATTTTTTTTTTTTTGGGGGGGGGGAAGAGGGGAGGCTTGTGTCCCCAAGCCCCCCCCCCTGGATCCGCCACTGTATTCTGTCAATCAGAACCGCACTCGTCAAGCGTGGGGATGGCACATGAATGGGAAAGAAAACAACGCCCTCTTATAAAGCGTGACAAAATTGTTGATATTTTGCAGGTGCTGAATTAGATACTTAAATAGCAGTCATTTCCCTTAAACAATAAATATTAGGCTCCTACCTTTCCAATAACTGCGACAGAAAAAAAATAATAGTTCAAGTGTTCTAGTATTAGTAAGTCATAATATGCACTCACTAATAACTGTGTCAAAAGTTCTGTCAAAAAACTTCACGATGAAAAGTTTAAAAAACGAGCCTATCATTGAAATTTCTTTTGCAGTTTCCATAAGCATGATAAGTGCCAACATATCCATTTGTACATAGACAATCTTTCAGTTGGATACGCTCTGACGCACTGTTGTGTCCTTTCCAAACGTGACAAACTTTCACACATATCGATGGCAGAGACGGGTGGGTGGTAAATATAGGAAAAGTGAAAAGGAGAGGTAGAAAATGAATGGGAGAAAGAAATATTCCAAAACTTGGTTTCGCTATATCCTGATCGCCTCGAAAGTGATTGCTAGTCCCGTCACCTTCACCAACCTTGATTATTCGCCTTCTAGACTGGACTTATAATGCTGTGGGATTTCGCAAGAATTGCGTGAAGCACCATCTCTAAAAACAAGCAACTTTCAATTTATTTCTAATTTGTTTCATCTTCAAACGTTGAAACGTTGCTATTTACTTTCATTAGAGGACCTCCTTACCTACATTGTTATCGATATGTCTGGGAAAATGGAGTTGTTTTAGTAAGGCGACGTACAGTACTTCGAATTTTGGCACACTTCCGTCAAAAAAAAAAAAATATCTGGGACATTTGTTAAATGATACACATGGTGGAACAATATAAGATATGGAGGCACTTTGAAAAAAAAAGGGCTATAGGGCAGTTCCTTTTTTGTGGGGGAGGGGATGCTAATCAATGTTTAACAGCGCCATCTCTTGGCACTAATTTTTATCTTTAGTCATTGCATTGCCAAATAAAGACCCCATTCGACTGTAAAACCGATGTCTGGGATCGTGTGGTTATTGTCTCCATAATGGCGCGATGACAGCGTTAGGATCACGTTCCAGCTCCAGAAAGTCTAAGGGAAAATTCAAGTTCCACCCTTGAGGCCATGCGTGCAGCTAGCCTTGTCCTTGGTATGTTTCAGACATTAGTAGGAGGTACTGCAGTCAACAGCTTCTCTGCACATGATCCCGCACATTACAGTATTGCAAGGTGTCGACTCAGTGATACCAACCTCCCTCGACCTGTGCTCAGCATGTTTCCCTGAAGTCCATCATAACCAGGTCCTCAGACCCCCCCCCCCCCCCATCCTTAACACCCAACTTTCCTGCTTCTCTGAACATCTCAACGTGCATGTGGCAGAGGTTGGTCTGCCCTTGCAGACGTGAAGGCTGTGAGAGAGATGCCCCGCTGAATGTTACCGAGGACCTCTTCCAGCCTGGACCTGGCCTTGTTCCTGCAGACTTGTTGATGTCCCTCTCCAGCTTCCAGTTTCCAGCCTTTTGATTTGTCGTCCCTCTGTCAAGTTCACCTTCATATCGTCTATTCCAGGTACTAGCTCATCTAGGCCCCTCATTTCTCGAGCTCATCTTTTTGACTTCTCCCTCATATGTCGACAATGGCGTTGATGACGACTTATTATGCTTGAATAGTCAAGTATAGACACTCACTCTTCACCTCGTGCAGTCTTCAAAGTCGCCGATCAGTTCGTGGAGGAAAATGGCACCGAGTCTATGGAATGCCCTGCGAGATCCCCCGATTGCAACCACATCGAGAACATCTGTCATAACATCAGGTGGAAAACCAACAAGAAGGTGCAGGACCATAACCTCTTTGAAGGAATTTCAGCGCATTTTGCAGAAGGCCTGGGCCAACCTGAATCAGCGTCGCATAAAATCTTTGATATGCTAGAAAGGTGTCGCAAGGTGATCGAAATAGATGGTGGACTTATCAGTTATTAAACGCTTCATTCAGCGTGATGCTTATCAAAAGTAAAATATAGAGAAACATGCAATAAATGGTGCTTGAAAGATCAGAAACATGCCTGATTCTCTTGCTATTCGTGTAGAAGCTGACGCAAATCAGCAAGATCCCCCCCCCCCCCCCATTTGTCATAAAATTAACAATAATGCCATCAACTGACAGACACATATCATTTATTTTTCGTAAGAAATTTCCATATTCATTACCGTTTTTATGATCAAAATTAATAGAATACTTTTTGAGATATATGAAAAAATGCTGGAATTGAGGGACTTTTATTGTAGTTGTGCGCAGTTGTAAATGTTAGCTGCACACGTCATGTACTTCACTTATGCAGCGAGCTCGGCCAAGGCGCGCTAGTTACACTCTCAATCTACTTCCGAGGTTAACACAGACTATCACTCGACTTGAGTTTCAGAACAACGAGCGTCGTTGGTTCGTGCTGTTGAACCCTTGTCGAGTTGTCGTTGTTAGTGAGTCGTTGCTTCGTTAAAAGTTTCGTTAACATAAAATTTCGAAACTACAAAGACAGTATGAACGTAGCTTATGACGCTTGATTGTAATTTACCTTTTTACTATTTGCTATTATTTTCATGAAACCTTCTTTTGAATAGGTTTCATTGATTACTGGCTGAGCCAAAACATTATAGTACAACTTTAATTATTGTTTTGTACTGATGTCACTATTTGATATGTATCATGCCTCAGATCTATTTTGCTTGTTTTATTGTTTGTATGTTGTTTACAAGTGTTGGTTAAATATTGTAACCAGGTAACTGTTTTGGATCTCGGTGGTCAAGTGCCTTTTCTAGAGGATGTTAGAAGGGAAAAGGATAAATAAGATAATGCGTAATAGTTAAATTTAGGGGAAAGTTTATGGCTGTGGTTATCAAAAAGAAAGTCAGTATATCTGGGGGCACTTAATGAAGACCTTTGTCAGTGATTTTTTCACTGACAACTGTTATAAGCTACAAAATCTTCGCATCTGATTGGCTGAGAGCAAAATAGTCAGTGAAAATCACCAACAAGACTCTTCATGAAACGCTCCCCAGTTTAGGTTAAGCAGATTGGACTAAAATATTTCAGTCTAGATGTATATATAAGGGAGGAAGGTAAAGGAGAAGAAAATGATTTTTCAACAAGTTTAATTCTATTCGATTATTTCTAAGCTGTTTGTTTTCAGAAATATATTTACATCAGGTAAAATGAAAAGGGAAGATGGAGAAAGAAAATTAGCCGCTTAAATGTTATCAATATCTTATCATGTTGCTGAAAGTTGATCCATTTAACAGCGCCGTCTCTCGGCACTACTTGTTGTCTTTTAGTCATGGCCAAATAAAGACTACATACTTCGTCTGTTGAACCGATGTCTTGGATCTTGTGGCTCTTTTGTCTCTTGTTGGTAGAACATCTTGCAAGTTTTTCTTGTCTAAGACAGCAAATTAAAATTGCATGTAAATGCGGTCGTGTGATGAACTGCTATTACGTATACACTTTTTCACAAGTTATGGAAAAGTTCATGCCATGGTTCTTGGGAAAATTAGGGACCCATGCGGAAAATGGGGAGGGGAGGGGCAGGGAGAAACCAAAAGGAAAGGTAGGGGGAAGGGAAGAAAGCGAATACTAAACGAAGAAAAAAAGTATTATTTTAGACAACAGAAGAAATAATAGAAGAAGAATCAATGTTAGAGAAGAATATGTGGAAAAAATTAAACATGAATAGGGAAATTATATAGGCCGCATAAGCACGAAGAAACGAATCTTGATAAGTAGTAAAAGATATCAAAGAAAAAAAAAAATCATGATGAAAGGAATGGACGTAGATTTGTTTTTCCTCTTTACTTAATTTATAAATATGTTTTTCGCATCCAAGAAGTAGTTTTTATTGAAGCTTATCGAAATCTATGGAAGCAACATCATAATGATGAAATACATATTTCTCGAGTAAAGTGAATGTTCTATGCAGATGTTATTATAGAGAGCAGGAAGTCACCATTGGCGACAAAAACATCTTCAATCTTTGACACTTTGATGAAATATAACGTTGGAAACCCTGTAAAAAATTCTATTAAAAGATGAAATCATCATTATACCGAGATTGTCCTATTAAATTTGAATAAGCAAAACAGACACTTCTACTGACGGCAGGATCTAGAGTGGCGTTGTAATCATGGTAATGAGCTATGTATCATTTGAAAGGTACTTTTGGTACTATATGACGGTAACCTTAACATAAAATTTTCAAACATGGCGTTTTATCGGTTTTTGCTTATAAACTTTATTACGCACCACTATTCCCAAGCTTCCTGCAAAAAAACGTCTCACTACTGCACGATTGCAAATGTTACCCCTTCTCGAATTTGAATATCTAAAACGCATACGTATAGTTTTTGTCAGATTTATTTTTGAATTTCAAATTTAAATCTTTAATTCGGCAACTAAAATCATGCCACTATTTTCTTCCTCAAGGCGACTGGCCCATAATGCTGCATGCCTCAAATTAAATATGTAAAAGAATATTATGTTTTCTCTTATGGTAAAGTCTAGATGCTACTTACGGAAGCCATATAGAACAATTGTAAAGATCTTAACCATGTTAACCATGCTCAAACGCAGTGCACTGGGCACATACCTCCCCCTTTATCAGTCAATGGGAAGTTTAAAATGAAAAAAAAAGAGAGTAAAAGCTAGGGAGAATGAAGGGTAAGTTGAAAGGAATCGATACCCTTTTCGTTTGCTGAGTAGCCCCTCTCCCATGACTTAGCAGAGGCGTCGGTCCACTTTTCGGATTGGGGAGGCAAGACGACCAAGCGGAGATGAACCCACGGCTACTATTTGAACACACACACACCCTCACATATATACATACATAGATATATGTATGTATATATATATATATATAAACATAGGCCTATATCAACGTGAAGCATTTTCAAATTGGGGAAATTAGGCAACTGGCTATGTGAACCATCCTGCTTTTCCTGTTCAATTTTGCGAGCGAGCGAAGCGAGCGAGCAAAAAATAACAAATTTCTTGTTATGAGAGAAGGGTTTAGTTATTATATAGGCATAAATGATACCTAATATATATGTATATGGTTACCTCGCTGCCAAATATGAACTCTACTTTGTCACATCATTGGTCCATTGTTGCTGCCCCCAAACCACTCTGTTTTTCAATATTACGAGCGAGCAAAGCGAGCGAGGAAGCACACACTGTTTTGCATGGTAGATGTAGTAAACCCTTCGGCAAATTACGCTGTGAGCCAATGAAACATCTACATTATCTATTCGATCTCATCTCACCGAATTCGTTTGCTTTTCAAAACCATTAATATGAAACGAGCGAGAGCAGCGAGCGAGGAAAAAAAACCCCTTTTCCATATGATAGAACTGTTATTTAGTTATCATAATAATGTGATAAATATGTGATATGCGCTATACAAGAACGGAATATTATTATCATCATTATCATCAGAATACACCAGAAACCTGTCATGCCTGTATGATATCTAAATAATACATCCCATCACCTGTGTGCCGAATATGACACTGTTTTAGCTACCTCGCTTGCAGTCCGAATCCATTCTGTTTCTACCATAGCGTGCAAAGTCAACGACCGATCCCGGCCAAATTATATGGATTTGTCCCAAAATCTTTGTCAACAACCTTGCTGCCCAAATATAATGATATTTTGGAATCTCGCTGCTGCAATTAACTACTTGCTGCCCGAAATCATCTTGTATCTAGTTTTTACCAACAAGAGTAGCGAGCGAGTTAAAAAAACATGTTTTTGTTTGGCGGTTTTTTTTTTCTTCTTTTTTATCCAGGCCGTTGTCTTTTTTAGGTCAACTGGCCGCTCGATTTCTAGGAGTGATATCTTGTTTGGTTATAGTACTTCCTATGAGTAGAAGAATAGTATAACATTAGACAGAAACACAAGATGCAAACCGATTTCTTTTCATAAGAATAGTAATTATCATCGGCATTGGTAAAGATACTTAAATGAGAGCTTTCATTTCACTTCCTTTCTTCCTTTTTTCTTTCTTTTCTCTTTCTTTTTTCTTTTTCCCTTTTTTCTTTTCTTTTTTTTTTTTTTTTTTTTTTTTTTTTTTTTTGGGGGGGGGGGGGGGGGGTTGGGAAATTATTGGGGGGGGGGGGCAAAATGATATCATTGCCCCCCCTGCCCCCCAGGATCGACGCCTCTGACTTAAAGGGATCCAGAAACTTTGTGGTGGCTTGATTATCTAAATTGTTGGATATACAAAGATATTCAGAAGGATAAATATGGAACCAATAATATAAAGGTTTTGAAATATAAAATACTATTAACAATTATCTGTTTACAGATAATGGGTAAAAAGTACAAGCAACTTGTTCACTGCTGATTTTTATCGGGTTTCTCTTTCCATACGAATTTAAAGAAAGAGATGTTTATTACTTTTAGAGGATGTTCGGAAGGATTTGGAACGGATATAAACAAATGGAAAGCGATGATTTCACGAGAACCACGCGACCAAAAACAGAAATGTTAAGTTTCGACCAAGATATCATTTGTCTTTTTAGTTTATCAAAGATTCTATTATAATTAAATTCTGGAAGCTTTTCTAGATCAACAGAAAGAATCTATTCACAAATACCTTAAGAACATTTCCGTTACACCAATGGTATGTTTGAGTCCCATGCATATCATGTAAATCAATGTCAGGTTTGAGCCAGAACACAACAAAATAAGCAGTCAACAATAAGAAAATACGGTTTATGTGTCTATTTCAATCCAATCCCATTTCTGTGGGAGTCTCATGATCCAAAATTCAGAAGTGAAACAGAAGATCTTAATATCTGGTTGTAACATCTGACATTCTACAGAGATCTCAAGAAGAAAACAACCAAAATTAAAATACTCTTATGCCGGCAATGGTTTACTATTCTCAAATAGACAGAAATACATACAGTATGCTTTCACAGACTTTTAGTCGTAGGTTTCAGTTAAAACACCAAAATGACTTAATTACAAAAAAAAAAAACAGGTGAAAGAGTTAATCAGTCCTTTGTCCCATTCAAACCATCGATAATCCTGTTTAAATTGAAAGTGTCCGCATGACGAATAAGCATTTAGAAGTCTATCCAGGGAAGAGTTTTGAGTTCAATCGTGTCCAATTGTTATTTGTGTTGACGGTCTCAGAAGAACTGACTTGAAAATTGGGAAAAACAAGGAACAGTCTTACCCCGTGGCTGGCGACACCTGAAATGGTGTTCTAGGGTCCGTGATATCTGTCTTGTTTTGATGATCGGTGATGATGATTACTAAGTTGACGGGGTTCATGAGCATCAGCCACACAGTTCCACAAAGCCGACCCACGAAGTTGTATATTTCCTGCTGTTCCACAAAGATAGCAGGAATTCAGTCACATAGTCAAAGATGCTCCCACACAGAAAGGGCCCACTGAAGTGGCTCCACGGTTGAGTCTCAACCCACGCTGGTAGCCAGAGATGTGATCGAGGTAAAGCTGAGACCCCATGAAAAAGGAGCTACCTGAAAATTGTAATAAACCCTCACATGTACAAGTAACTAGTTCTCAATAATTTTCAGGTAATGAAATGCTAAAACACAACAATAGTACCTACAATACTCATTTGTTTTTTCTTACTTTTACACATCTATAAAATTACAGATTATAATGATGAAATTGCATGGCATTTTCAAATAATTAATGCACAGAAATAAGTCTGTTTATCAATATCACAAAATCCATGCTACCTTTCCATAGTGACCATTAAAACTCTCTTTTACAACCTCAGTCCATTTACACTACCAGTATCAGAAAAGAAAAGTAATTTCCACTTACAAATTGACTTGTGGTTTCAGGCTTGGTCCTTTAAAGGTGAATTGGCCGTCTGGCCGAGCTACACAGGTAGTCAAAGCTAAGACACAGGTCTTAACTCCCTAAAGACAACTAGGCAGAGTGTCAATGCTGGCTACACCCAAAGTCAAGCTCTTATCAGAGCTACCAAGTCTCACGCATTGTGCGTGAGACTCACGCATTCAGGGTCTGTCTCACGATCTCACGCATGGCACCCATTTTTCTCACGCATCGGGACCCAACAGAAAAAAAAAAAGTAGCATTATTCGCTAGATTATACGCACTGATTAAAGTGATAGTTGCAATTGAAGGTATTTTTACGTTTTGTCTTTCAAAATAAGTTAAAAATAGTCACTTAAGTATGCACCAGATCGCACCATTAAGAGCTAAAAATTGAAAAAGCTCCCTACCGTGGGAGGGGGGTGTCCCCCCTCCCACACCCTCCCCCCGCTCGGTCGCTTCGCTCCCTCGCCGAGACGCCGAGACATGAAAATCTTACTCATAAAATTGGGGGGAACTTGGCATCTCTGTCTTATACTCCTAAATTACACAGCTAATGCACATTCTCTTCTATACAGGATCACTCAAGCTCTCTGACACTTTCTAGAGATGCTAATTTGCATAACAAATTAAAATGTCGCTCCTCACTCTGCAGGTCCTGCAATAAAAGAACAAAATACCTATCTGCTACAAAGATAATGAGTTACTGGATTTTTGTAACAGTAAGAAAGGGGTTCACACCTGACAATCAATCATTACAGTTTTTTTTCAAAGATCCATTACACAGAGCCCATGGTACCTGTGGCTTTGTAATAAGGTAATATTAAAATTTAAACCTGAATAGGGCCTACAGGGGAGGGGGGGGGGGGGAGGATCCAATATAGCCTTACAGCATTGTGTAAACTTTCTGTACTATCGAGACACAACACTGCATCATCTGCATATTGCAATATTCTATATTCTTTTTTGTTTTCGTTTTCTATAAGGATACCTTTTTATCTTGCCAGATTTTCTAACTAACCATGCTAACATACCTAAAATCTCTGCACACAATAAAAAAAAATCGAAAACCCCTTTTAATATCAGAACGCGAGGTTGAACAACCGTTGATTAACACATTTGAAGCAGTGAAGTCAAAATTAGAAATAAAAACCCCGAAACTTACTATAGATAGGCCTAATCTCCGCTACGTTTCGATGGGATACATCCATCATCATCAGGCGGTAGATCTACGCCGAGGTTTGGTCCCGTCTGTGAGCTTTTGGCGCGAAACATTCGGAGACTTCTGGCGCCGATCACGTGACTCCGGGTCATGTGACGTTTGACGCGAGAGACTTTGAGGCACCCGATTTAGAGATTCAGTGTGTGAGAGCTGGAAGCGTAATCCACCTTTTTTGTTAAGGGATGGGTTCTCTATTCTTTCATGAATTGCTTCCTTATTAACTCCTCTGCTAAACCAATTACACTCCTTATCTAGGATGAGCACATTGTCCGTTTCGAAGGTATGTCCCGTAGATCTAAGCAGAGATTATCTACATTAGGTTTCGGTTTTTGATTTATGAATTTGACTTCACTGAACTAAAAACCGGATGAGTGATAAGCGGAGATTATCTACATTAGGTTTCGGTTTTTGATTTATGAATTTGACTTCGCTGAACTAAAACCGGATGAGTGATAACTTTCATGAATTAACACTTGAAGCAGAATTGGCATACAAAAGTTTGATCCATTTGATGATATCATCCCCAGAATTTAATAAATGTATTACATTTCATAGAAAATCATGTGAAATACAATTGAACGTATTTCCAAAGTCAATACAAAGCAATATCCCAGGGACATCTTTATAATCTGCATATGAAATTATGTCCTAAATTATCCTTCCTTCCCATGTGTCATCGGGACAGTGGTTTTTATCCTATTTACAATGCAGTTAGAAATAATCGTACTCTGTAAATCTAAATGAGTGAAAATTTCACTCCATTTGCCGACCTAAACGTCATTAGGTCTTAATGGATGATAGATTCACTCTTTTAGACGAAATTCTAACCATCTCACTCCGACCTCAGAGTGAAATTTTCTCACTCTTTTCGAGTGAAAGGTTTCCGAGCTAATTCACAGTCTTTTTTGAGCTACGCCAGACTAATTAAAAATACAAGCAATTACCAGGCAAGGTTTAGAGTGTGATTGTGTTTAATGAACGCCGCGGCCAAGATTCCGATCATCGGGAGATATCTATAACAACATAGTTTACAACTTGCTAAATAACCATGAACATCATAACACAATACAATGGTGTGACCTATTTTCTTCCTGTCCCATCAAGATGTAGTTGTAAACTGTGTCAAACTTATTATCAGCTAACCGTCTAAACGAACAAGGATTATTCCTGACCTGAGATTTGCATAAACCAGTAAACACTAACAGATGCCTGTTCACCAACATCTTATACCAATTCTTTGAAAAACTGATCCCAGTTAAAACCAATATAATAAAACTACTAAATACTTCTAATCTAACAGAGAAATAAATGGCTTCACCATGTCATATCTACACGTGCAAAACATTATATGTTATGGTCTTCCTGAAACAGCTACAACGTATGACACAAATAAGATATCTGCAAACAATAAAAACAACTTGCTTGCTATCATGAGCATGTTATCTAATTATGCACAGTTAATAACAAAAACAAAACCAATGAATCTTCAGACAGCTCACTAAAGTTTCCACACACATGTGCGCACATAGACTGTACTCCTTTCACATATAACACACTCATCTACTAAACTACTTTTACCTGTTAATCTGGTATTAACATTGCAGTGCATTCATTAGTGTCATCTTCTCTGTATAACACTAATCAAATAACTTCACTATAATATAACTCTGCTATCTTTATATCCTTTCTCATTCTTTCACTTCTGTAAATATCATATAGAGCATACAAAACCATACAAACAAGTATAAATTTATAAATGATCATAAAAACCATCAGGCACTTGCAAACAATATCAGTGTTGTTCCAGTAAGGATAAACAGCTGAACATACATGACATATGTGAGAAGAATCAGAGCAATCCTGAAATTCTGAAATCATAAATTACACATAAAATCAAAGGGATAACATAATATAAAAACCCTATTGTCACAACCAAGATAAGGTACATGTACATGCATATCACTGATACTCCACCTAACAAGAATGAAACTCATATGGTTGGTCATACGAAAACTTACAATACACATTTGCACCAGCAGTTATGGTTATAATGCAAACGTTGCACATGTTGTACAAATATCTCGTTTTGAAAAAAAAAAAAAAAAACATCATACACAGGAAAATGTTAAAGGCATTGGCTAACTTTGTGAGCAGCTGATTTAAAAAATTCTCAAACTAAGACGAAACATGTGTATGAGTACTTGTATTTATAGTCAAAAACCCTGAAACCAACCATAATTTGGAAGGAAAAGCTGTAAATTAGACGCAAACCGCGATTTTATTAGCTTTCGTCTCGAGAGACACTGAACTAAGAGGACCGTTTGGACGAATTCAAAAATACCGTTACTTGCCTTCCGCCGCGTGATACGTCAATACACACAGTGCGGTCCGTTGAGTCATGTGCGCATGCGCACTCCTTTTACGTTGGGTCTATGCAACCGACCCTCGTATATTTTTCAAACATTGGTTCACATTTCTAATATTTAAAAATACTTCCCGTGGATATTATGCTCTGAAACTTTCACACTGGGATTTTTACACTATAACCCTAATGTTTATTCCATTTTTAAGTAACAAAATGAGATTTTTTAAAAATCATAACAATGTTAGCCAATGCCTTTAACGAATGTCCATGTATAGCATAATATCAATCAAACAAAGGGCAAACCTATGACAATCATTTGAACTATAACATATATTAGGAAATCCATACAAATCATGTAGTTGTCCTTCAAAACAAGCAGATATTCGTTCCATCTGTCTTCCTTATTTTCCAATACTAACGAAACAGGCTCATCCCAGCTACAAAACAAATCCATACAAATCAAATAAATATCTTTCAAAACAATTATCTTTCCATTCCTCTTACTCCCTTATTTTCATATACATAAAAAAAAACCTGTTCACACTAGGTGTAAAGAAAATAATACAAAATCCAGTACAATTGTCCATCATAACAATTTCAATATTCCCTTATCTCTCTCTCTCTATAACTCCCTTATCTGATCAAAATAGGTCACATAACAAATCATTTCCGTCTGGAGGAACATGATAAACTGAGGTAAAATTCAACTCATGTTCTATAAACAGGAAAGAATATGATCCTGAAACATCAAACCTGGAATCTACATGCAAATGTCGCCCTTGTACACTATATGAAAACAAACCCACAAGCTACTGGAACAAGCTACTGGATAAGACATACAGGTGTAATTGCAAAACCATACCTCTTAATCGCATTTGACAAACCAAGAAATAAGTTTAAATTGTATAAGATACAGTACCATACTAATTAAACAGAAGAGTACAGTAGCAAATATAACCGTCATAAACCACCATCAGCAATAATCAAAACAATTCCGAAAAATAGAACATACATATAACAGAAATAAGCAACAAAAAATCACATAAAATCAATCATGTTAGCACAAAATATTCCAAGTCTAAACAAAGTCGCATTTGACAAACCAACAAATAAGTTTAAATTTTGTAAGATACAGTGCCATAATAGTTAAACAGAAGAGTACAGAAGCAAATATACCTGTCATAAACCACCAACATGAGGGCGTCAGGGGTCAGATAAGGGCTTGGGGGTTGGGGAGTGCATACTTTGGGGGGGGGCGAGGGGACCACGAGGTGGGGTTACAGTGGAGAGCATCAGAGGGAACGACGAAGTATGTTGACTCTGGCGGATGGTTGTCTGCTGGGCTTAACGGGTAGGACTGGAACCATTTGGTGTCGTGCCATGCTGAGGGAATGGAGGTCACGGTCAAATGGATAGGCTGCTGTACGACAAGGGCATACAAGCTGAAACGGGGCATCGGAACAAGGGGGAGAAGGGATACTATGGGCACTGTTAAGCTGGGACAAGGTACAAATTTTGCTACCTACAAGGATATCAGGAGGGACTGTTGGGTGACGTCTGAGAGGGGAACAGGGAGGGCTGGTTTGTGGAGCAGGGGTCACTACCTGGGGATGTAGAGGGTCATGGGCATCATGGGCTGTCATCACTAGAGGGGTGGGAACACCTGAAGTAGCTGCCAGGTTGTTGGGAGTGACATCGACAGTTGCGGTAGGTGTGGGAGTGGCCCCGACATCTTCGGGTAGTTGGTGGCCAGGAAGGGCGTCAACATCTACAGTAGACGGTGGGTGGCTGGGAAGGATGCCAACATCTGTGGTAGCTAGCTGGTGGTCAGGATGGGGATCATCTATCATGTCGATGGCCTGTTGGAGGGCGTGAATAGGAGGATACTGGCTATTTAGATCTGGCAGCTGTTGGGTGTTATGTTACTGTCAGTGATGGATGAAGATAAATGTATGGGTGTATATGCTTGGGTAATGTTATGGGGTGAATGTGTGTGGCAATGAGAGCGCTGACACTGTGTGGATGTTACACCAGCAAGATCATTTGACTTTGAATCAGGCAAGCGCAATTTGTCACATGAATCGCGCACATCGACATGTGCATCGCCGGGCAAGTGCGATTTGGCAATCAAGTCGGGCAAGCGCGATTTGGCACTTGAATTGGGCAAGTGCATTTTGTTACATGATGTGGACATGCACGAAGATGAAGACTCGTGTAGGTGAACCTTGTTCACACTCTCACCAATATTACTGGAAGGGGGACACGTATCGCTGTGCCCACACAAATTATCCCAAGAATCTGACTGACTAGTCTCAGAAGAGGACACACCTGTGCTATCATCACTATTTTCAGAAGGAGAACAAATGCCATCATGACATTGCAGATTGTCATAAGAACCAGACAAGTTATTCACAGAAGACAAACTCTCAACACTGTTTCGATGAGGATGAATATTACCATGACAACGCAAATTGTCAAACGAGTCAGTCCTACTCGCTACGAAAGACTCCTGTGAATCCTCGGGCAAGCTATCAGATGAGCAGGGCTAATTCGACACATCCAGACAAGGCCCACAGTGCCCTTGGCCGCGGACATGTCCGTATGTGTCTTCGTGCAATCGTACTTATTGTATACGCATTGAAGGGACTACACAATCAAAATTACAAAGACCTTCAACCTATCACCGTATTTTGACGGAGCGCCTGGCCCCTTGTGTCTTGGGTAAGATTACCTGTAAGTTAGAATGGATGTTTGAGAATTAGGCCCCGTGTCCTAACCACAAGCTGTCACCACGCCAGACTAATTAAAAATACAAGCAATTACCAGGCAAGGTTTAGGGTGTGATTGTGTTTAATGAACGCCGCGGCCAAGAGGCCGATCATCGGGAGATATCGATAGCAACATAGTTTACAACTTGCTAAATAACCATGAACAGCATAACACAATACAATGGTGCTAACGCTTCCTCTATAACGAGCTGACTTTCGGCTCTTTCTGGTACCACTCTTCGATTCGCTCTCATCGAAGAGCGACGTATGCTCTCCCATTTCACTCTGGGTGGAGCGAATAGATTTGGTGCATGCGCGCAATGTTCAGGTTGACGGGTTTCCTGTTATAGTCCAGGCTAGGCTCCATAGAAAATGGACCTAACCTTGTTTTGGGATATATACAATGTTTTTTGGTGGTTTCTTGTCAATTCAAGGGTGCTGATTCCAAATCTGAATGATGCCACTCGCGTAACCTTGAGCATTTTCCGCAAATTGGCAAAATTCAAAATGGCCGCCAAAAATAGGAATTTGACCCTGAAAATCACAATTACTCGCATTTTATGACCATTTATTCTATTCATTTAAATACATTTTTGTTCCTTGAGTTACTTCAGGTGCAAAAGCAGGTCACTTTTCATTTCTAGTGGATATATGTGGTATTTAGGGGGCAATTTCAATTCAAAATGGCTGCCACTCATATATACACGTACGGTATGAAGGGCAAACAATGCGCATGGAAATATGGAATCATGTTACTGTTTTTTTCTGCCAGATACCTACACTCGCAACAAGTTTTCCATGCAGATAAAGGTGTATTTTCATTATTAGTAGATATATGCGGTATTCAAGGCGCAATTTCAATTCAAAATGGCCGCCACGCATATATTCACGTACAATATGAATGGCAAACAATACTCATGGAAATATGGTATTATGTTACTGTTTTTTTCTGTCAGATACCTACACTCTCAACAAGTTTTCCATGCAAATGCAGGTGTATTTTCATTTTTAGTAGATATATGTAGTATTTAGGGCGCAATTTCAATTCAAAATGGCCGCCACTCATATACATGTGCAATATGAATGGCAAACAATATGCATGGAAATATAAAGTATTTCAATGTTTTTCCTGCCAGATACCTGCACTCTTATCAAGTTTTCCATGCTGATTACAAATCTCAAAGGCTGTACTATAACCAAAGGGCTGTTCTTTTTTATACAAAAATCCAAAATGGCCGCCAAAATCATGCTTTCCGCAGGAAACCTATAAAAGGACACATTTGATGCTTATTTGCGTCAATATTTTGAACATCCTAACCTTCATTTGCTTTGATCTCATCAAACAAAGTTGACTTTGCACTTAGATCAAATATACTTGTGATAAGGGCATGAATCGAACATCCGAATGGAAATGATGTAAAGTTATACACCAAATTAAAGGCGCCTCTTTCTGTTCTTCTTTTCTCCCACCACATCTGTTGCCAGATGCAGTTTGGCAACATGAGTTTTATTCAGTATTGTCTTCAGAGCTTGCACTTTCATTGTCTCCTGAAGTTTTTTTTTCATGGATTTTGATAGTGGACATCAGCCCCACATGGGCAAAATTCATTGCAGGCTAAAGACGATTTTGTGCAGCCACTCAGTGCAGACCAGCAGTCGCCCTTGCAACCACACTCGATGATGTTCAGTACATCCTCCGGTGCCACTGGATGATCATTTGCCAGATAAATAAGGTGAAGAGAAGATGACATCTTTGCATGACCACTCATTCTGCAGAGGATCAAAAGTTACAACCCCCCTTCTTGCCCTCTGATATTTGCTGGGTGCACAACTGATCAAATATCAACTTGATGACTTGTTCTCTGTTTGCAGTGATGTTAAGAATTATGCTTTATTTAGGCAGAGGGGACTCATTGCTAAGCCTGTACACACGGCTGAACCCTTGCACGTGCTGTCCGACAACATGACTTGATACTGTTATCGTAGTATCTCTCAAAAACCACGTGAAGAACTGATGGACTTTCAAGTATTTCATGATTGTACCTACTGCAGCATCAGTGAAGATGGACACTTTTACCAGAGAGCAAAGCCGTAGAACAGTCCAAAGAAAAGCACAGCCATTCAAAATTAACTTCAGGAGCTGTTGCACTGCGTTGGCTACTTTCCGCTTTGATCTTTTGCTTCAGCACAGACCTGCTTGTGGAACGTTACTTAGACTTAGTTCCTCCTGCACTGTGGGGTGCATCAGGCAGCAAACAATCGCCATCTACATGTAGGTCGGTCATTGGTAACCTCTTCTACCTCCGTTTGGTTCAGATCTAGGTTTCTGACCTCTATGTACTTTTGGTCAGTCCGACGCCAAGTGTGTCTGGGGTGGCCTCTTTTCCTTCTTCCATTTGGTTGCCAGGTCATTGCAGTTTTAGGGGTGCATGTCGATGTCGTTCTCAGAACGTGTCCTGCAAACCTCATCCTCATTTCTTCTATTTCCTCGCGAAGAAGCTTTGTTCCAGTCTGTTCCTATATTCTTGCATTTGTGATGCGGTCCATGTAAGTGACCCTTAGAATTTTTCTAAGACAGCTCTGTTGAACGGCATCTAGCTTCTTCTTTGTCTTAGCTGTCATTTTCCATGTTTCACTGGCATAGAGCACAGTTGAGCGCATCATCAGTGTTTACCGCTCTATCCTCAACAGCCTGTCCAGTAAAGATGTTGACCAGATCTGAGGATGGGTGTTCCTTTCGTCCAAGACATCGATGCAAGCTGATAAATCCTCATATATCTTCATTCTGTCATGTGCATCCGATCTGATTCTTGTAAGACTTTCTTCTCTGTGAGACATAACAACTTCTTGATCTTCACCCTCTTGCATGGCTGCCAAGTTTTAGACCTCTGGCGAATGTTGAATTCAAAATCTCTTTAAGCCCACTTCCTGACAAGAAAGATACCCGAGGCTTTATCAGCTTGCAAGCGATGTCTTGGATGACGAGAAAAACCCATCCTCGGGTCTGGTCAACATCTTCTCCTGACAGGTTTTTGACGACAGAGTGATAAATGCTGATGATGTGGTCAGAATTGGAATGGATCAGACGGTGCAGTATGAAGGAATGTGGCCAAAGGAATTCCATGACAAAATAAAGAAGAAGGTGAAAGGAATGTCAAAAGCCTCAATGACACAAAGAGGTGATGCATCTCAAGTTGTGAATATGGAAATGATATGAACGGGTAACTGGGATTTTGGCATCATCCAGGGAAGCTACCTCAACCAGGATATTGTTCTCAAAAGAATTGGCTCACTACCCACCCACTCTGTTCGATGAGAATGGTAATGTACGTTCCACAACTAGTCCATCCTGATTAAAAAGATCAAAGTGGAAAGTAGTCAATGCAATGCGACAGCTCGCGAAGTCATAATTTTGGATGGCTGTGCTCTTCTGGAGTGTTCCATTGCCTCGCTCTCCGCCAAAAGTGTCCACCTTTGTTGATGCTGCAGTGGGTACAATCATGAAGTACGCTGACAGTCCATCAGTTCTTCATGTGGTGTCGACAGATACTATGAGAAAAGTATCAAGTCATGTTGTCGGACAGCTAGTACAAAGTGGTTTCAGCCGTGTGTACAGGCTTAGCAGTGAGTCCCCTCTGCCAAAACAGAGCATAGAATATTTCCGAGACTATCTTGAGATCATGGGCAAACACATTTTCAAGAAGAAGACTGGTGGAAAGCGTCACCTGCAACCAAAACTGTGTAGCCTTCCACCTATTATGGCTGCATTTTGACCTGATTGTAAGCACGCCAGTTATAAAACAGCTTTGTGGATGGCTGCTGATAAGCCTAGACCTCTAATTTTTGATCCTCCAGAATGAGTGGTCAAGGAAGTCATCATTTCTTCACCCTGTCTATCTGGCAAATGATCATAAAGTGGCTCCTGAGGTTGTACTGAACATCATCAAGTGTGGTTGCAAGGGCGACTGCAGGGCTACACTGTGTGGCTGTACAAAATTGAGTTCAGCCTACACTGAATTTTGCCGATGTTGGAGCTGATGTCCACAGCCAAAATCCATGAAAAAACCTCAGAAGACATTGATGAAAGTGAAAGCTCTGAAGACGATACTGAATAAAACTCATGTTGCCAAAGTGTAGCCTGTGGCAACTGAATTGGTGAGAGAACTGAAAGAGGTGCCGCCCATATTGATTTCTTGGTGACTGGATGTTCATTTTATGCCCTTATCACAGGTATATTTGATCTAAGTGCAAAGTCAACTTTGATGAGATTAAAGCAAATGGAGGTTAGGATATTCAAAATATTGACGCAAATAAGCATCAAAGATGTCCATTTATAGGTTCTCTGTGGAAATCATGATTTTGGCGGCCATTTTGGATTTTGTATAAAAAAAGAACAGCCCTTTGGTAATAGTACAGCCTTTGAGATTTGTAATCAGCATGGAAAACTTGATAAGAGTGCAGGTATCTGGCAGGAAAAACAATAAAATACTTCATATTTCCATGCATATTGTCTGCCATTCATATTGTACATGTATATATGAGTGGTGGCCATTTTGAATTGAAATTGCACCCTAAATACCACATATATCTACTAAAAATGAAAATACACCTGCATTTGCATGTAAACCTTGTTGAGAGTGTAGGTATCTGGCAGAAAAAAACAGTAACATAATTCCTTATTTCCTACTGTATTGTTTACCATTCATACTGTACATGTATATATGAGTGGCGGCCATTTTGAATTGAAATTGAACCCTAAATACCACATATATCCACTTGAAATGAAAAGTGACCTGCATTTGCACCTGAAGTAACTCAAGGAACAAAAATGTATTAAGTTTAATAGAATAAATTGTCATAAAATGCGAGTAATTGTAATTTTCATGGTCAAATTCCTATTTTTGGCGGCCATTTTGAATTTTGCCAATTTGCGGAAAATGCTCAAGGTTACGCGAGTGGCATCATTCAGATTTGGAATCAGCACCCTCGAATTGACAAGAAACCACCAAAAAACATTGTATATATCCCAAAACAAGGTCATGTGTCCTCTAGCCTGGACTATTATGGGCGCAGCGCGCCGCAAGTGGTTTTGCTGCAGAGATTTGCGCATGCAGCGCACATCATTGTTTTGTGTGCATTGTGTGCAAAAGGGAATTCGAGAAATCAAAGGTCTGGAACACGCAAATCTTAAAAGTTAATGCCCAATGGAGGAGTTCAGGACTCAGTTCTAGGAGCTAAAACGATTAAACAGGTGATTGGAGCACGGGAGAAGGTCCAAGTCTCATTTGAAGGTAGGCCTAAGTGATGTTATCTGTCAGATTAGACCAGGTCCGTTCCAAATTAACTATTCTACGGTATATAAAGTCAAGAGTGTGTAGCCCGGGCTGTGATGACGGCCTGATGGCAGGTCTAGTCTAAAGTTAGATGAAGAAAATTTGGTATAGAAACCTTTGAATCTAATCAGGCTAGTACCTATGGCTATGCTGTATCCACAGTTGAGGTCCGAATGAACATCTCTGCTTTATCTAAATGTTTTCTAATCTTCTTAGAATTAGTCGCTCATGATTATTGAATGTTTCTAACTTCTTAAAATTGCTATTTGGTCCACATAAAGTCACAAACTGGCCGAACTGCCTGACTCACTTCTCATTAAACTTAGGCCATTTCATGATTTGAACGGGCCTCTATAGTCTATACGACGATATGCCCTAGGCCTAAGATCTGTTAGCCTATGTTACGTGGTTCTGATAGTGATACCCCGATCTACATGAATGCAAGCCAAAACATCAGCTTATTTTGACCCCGTTACAGTGAGCGACTTAAAGCGGGCCTTTTGGGCCGGCCGAGGCCAGCCTGAATTTTGATGTAGGGTCTACACGCACGAAAATCGAAATGCGGTAACAATTAAAAGCGGTGCCAAAAGTGCGGTACCGAAACTACCTAACGTTACTACTTGAGGTAGTCCAGGGCCGGGGCTTGGGCTGGCTATTTTTTTTTTTTTTTTTTTTTTGGTAGATCTATGTGCGTGTTTAATAAGCCAGTTCGGGGTTAACGTCTGCGCATGCACCGTGACCCCGAAGCAAAACCGGCGCTAGGTCAAAAGTACCAAAATCCTGGAAATATACACCACGCTAGCGCTATCACGTGTATTTGTTTACATTTTATGCGCAAGCGCAAGCTCGGGCGATCGAATCATATCTCCGTCGAATCTGCGCTCTAGATCAAGACAAAAAATCCGTCTAACTGTTGAAATAGGAAAGTCTGGTATGGAGAAGCTTTCAAAATAAAAGTGATATTTGTAGGTAATGGTTCACGGCAGCCTGGTTCGCTTCCAGAAGCTCTTGAACTCTCTAATACGGCCGGCGCAGCTCAGTAACTTTAGATCTAACAAATGACAGTTACACTGGCACCGGCACTGGCAGTTCGCTTATACTACCTCGGCCAGGCCGGCCCGGGAGGCTGCCACGAAGCTCTGGCAGTGCAGGAGCAGTAATGTTCGCTTCCATCCAGGCTAGGAGCGCCGAAGTTCCCTCGAAGGCTGAAAAAAAAAAACTACAGTAGACTATGATTTAGAATCGGTTTGGGTGACGAAGTTTAATTTATAGTAATTTCTAACTGGGGGGAGGGGGGGGGGGGGGGCTTCAGTTATATGTCTAATTTATGCACTGCCTCTGGCATGCACATTCTCATTAATATTGTATAACCCAATGAATCATCTGTTTTCTTTGGAAGGCTGCTCCCCCCCCCCCCCGTATATGGCCGTAATGAGTTAGAGGGTTTCATTTGAGAAACCGAATTCATCTATGCAGTAAGGTTCATTCGTCTCTAAACACAACAATGCCAGCGGATGAGCAGAAGCAAAAGCATGTATACAAAAACAACAAGAATTTCTATCCGTACAACCAATTTAAACGATTTAAGGGCATTTATGGTTGTTTTTTTTTTGGGGGGGGGGGGGGGCCAATATGGGAATTTGTTCACTTTTCAAATAAAAACTTTATTATAAGGCCATTAATTGCAAGACCCATTCTTTTAGTTTTTTAACTCCCCATGATTTTTCATGTGATTTAAAAAAAATTAAGACCCATTCTCTTGGTTTTTTAAAATCTCATCAGGGGGGGGGGGGGGGCATCGATGCCTCCTCCCCCCACCAGTGCTGCTCCTGATTCTAGTAACATCTCTTAGACTGTCCTTCCATCTGTCTCTCACAAATCTCCTTTCATCACTCTTTCTTAAGCTCATTTTTCATCACTTGAAAAATCAAAGATGGCAACCTCTCCCCCCCCCCCCCTGCCATCTAAATGTTTCAAACATGCTTATGTCCAAATCCAAAGTAATCTTGCACCTTCAGACTGTCCGGCAGTAATTAAGGATTAAGAATGTGGGCTGGGTGGGAGCGGGGATGGGGGCAGTGTTTTTCTATGATTTATCAAGTGATCAAAAGAAGAAAAAGGAAAAGGAAGAGAGGGCAGGGTCATCTAACTATATAACAGCCCTGATAAAAAATAATTTTGGGTCATCTTGCCTGGCCCCTTCCCCTATCAAAATCCCTGGCACAGCCAGCCTGCATCTGTCTCTTGCCTCTATCTCCCTTCGACATGCAATCTTTCTTGCTCTCTACTCCCTCCAGCGCTCTTTCTCTCTGTTCCCGTTTCTCCCTCTTCCTCTCCTGCACTTTCTTGCTCTCCTCTCACTACAAAGTTCAAACGCACAACTTCTGTTGATTCCATGATTCTTTTCCCATGTTACATTTCAAAATTTGATTATCTTAATGACAAAATGCAAGAGATTGTAATATCAAATTCAAAAATAAATTTCAATAACCCATGTATTATTCTCACAAATCCCTGCCCAGGATATCTAGGCCATATATTCAATATGAAATATGGAGTTTGTCACTAGACTATTAAGTCTATCATGTCTCCTCACTTCCTAAAATTCTTAGAATATCTTTGTTGTACAAATACCAAATTTTACAATGTGCAATGAAAATATTGATGCATTCTTTAAAATCAAATATTTTAATAAAACCATACATTTCTGATATAACAGTAAAAAGAGCATCACTTTAAGTTTAATCCTGCTGTGCATAAGAATGCGTACGCTATACAAAATGCAAAAATATAAAATAAAAATATCTATTTTGACATTGGAATAGAATTTTTATCAAAGATCATGTCACAAAAGCCATCAAGTTACTAGGTCTACATGCGACCCGTGAAATTATCAATCAGTGTTTGAAAATTATGATTTTCAATGATTTTCCATTTTGCGTTCCACATGAGATATGTTGCACAACGGCATAGAACTAAGACGCCTAGACAGATAATCATTAATCATGTAAAATTCTAGATAGTAAAACTGCATATGAAGATGCTTTGCATAATGGCGTGATGCTTTCTGAATCAATTGCACTAGTCAGTGGAGTATCCTTGGTTTGTATGTTGTTATCTTTGCCTGGAAATCAAAGAAATTAATAAATGCATGTATAATGCATTTTTGAAAAAAAGAGGGACTTTTGGGTAGATTACTCTATTATGAAGAGACTTGTAGGAAAACTGGTTAATTGTCGTGTTTTAGAGGCCGTAAATGTTTGAAGATATGGTTCAATCACTCCACAATCTATCAAATGATTCAGAAGACAAAGCACAATCAACCAGCCTACGGTTTGTGAATTTCCAAGAGAGGTCTAGTACACTTCAACTTAAAAGATATAGCTAAGCAATGGTGAAATCAATTTCAAAGATTAACCTGTAATTTATTACGAATAGGTCTACATCCAGTCTCTGGTTTTGTTCAATTCAAGTCTAGCTTAGACTGCAAAATAAAGGCAGAGGTCTTTCTAGTAAACGGTATGTGAAAGGCATACAAAAATTAAATGACAAGGTAAGAAGACAAAATAGGTAAACCCACTCAACAGTGGACAAGGTTTACAGAATACAGTAAACACTGGAATTAATCAATCGACTGGCAATAACTTGGTCAATGTTTAAAAAATAAACAAAATACCTTGCAAGTAGAATAGTCAACGATAAGTTGAACATACATGTATGTCCATCAGTCTGCTCAGTGTGATAATGCAGGTTCACACAGAAAAAAAAAATTGTGAGATTCACAAGCTGAAAGTGAGAGTTCGACAATGATGTCGAAGTTCCAGGTCAACGATGTCAATAATGCTCATCGACAATATACATGTAGAATCAAAGAGGAAATGACTTAGATAGTTGTGACAACGCAAGGATGTGCATGTGGATGAGAAATGGATCAACTCGTGAAGGCGATGATGAGGGTGTCGACTAAGAACTGCTAATCGCGATAATGCGAGGATGTAGCGCTATGGATGAGGCTGAGCAATGGATCAACTCGCGAAGGCGATGACGATGTCGACTGGGAACTGTGTGGTGATCAAACCTAACCAGGATGCGATCTCAGCAACTGAGACAAGTGACAGCAGGAGAGGCGATCAGAAGCAATGAGGATGTCCACTAGAGTAGAGAAGCTGTGCAGTAATCAAGCCTAGCCAGGATGCGAACTGAAGTTCAGCAGAGCCTTAACATCTTGCATCCTCTGCTTAAAGAGTTCCAAGGAGGTGCAGTTGATGACAACAGATGATAAAGAATTCCACTGCCCAATAGCATCTGGACAATATCAGGTTTGCAGTATTGTGTCCTGGCATAGGGAATCTGGAACTTCGGTTGATTTCAATGGGTTTGTGGAGCAGTTGAGAATGAGATTTAACTAGCTTGAGATAAGTAGAAGTTTACAAATCTGTTGAATGTAAAGCAGAAAGGTAAAATAAATAGAACAAAATAAACTATTTGTTTCATGAATAAGATATGTAATTAAAAATAAAGGAATTACTGTAGTTAACTATTGAGGTTAAAACCTCACAATTCACCTGCATCTATATTGCATGAAATATGGCAAAAATTTCAAGTTTTCCACATTCTTAAGAAATCGTAGCTTTGATTATATTTGTTTTTCTACCGGTCAAGTAAAATAATTTTGTTCTGTCAATGCAAAAAAGAAGGTTACGTAGATTACTTCAAAGCAATGGCTTTCTACGATTTTTGCACACACTAGAAACAATAGAAAACAAATATTAATGTCTACCTATTTCACCATGATGCAATCAGGATTTTTTCGTTCCTCTCAGTTCAGGTCTTCATCATCAGTTGTTAAGTCCTCATGATTATCTGTCGAAATACAACATAGGTTGACTTCATGAATTCACAGGAAAATTAAAGTACAGAGGCATAAAATTTAGAAATGTATTCAATAACTTAATAAGTGTTAACTGTGCACAATATATTAACTATAACTGTACTCTAGTAACTCTACCAACTTGTTTTTCAAGAGGAGTTAGCCATTGCAAATGAAATAGTTAAACGTAAATGTTTTCAATAAGCCTCCATTCTGCTGTCTATAATGTTGACTGTTATATTATTTCAATTGGCAATTTTTTGTATACTCAAATAATATGTGGAAATAAATAAATACATTTAAATGTACCAAATTTCCATGGGAATAGGGATGATTGCTAAAAAAAGAAGAGAAATAAGGAAACATTAGACTGGGGCACATCCTTCATGACAAGAACATAATTTCAGAAAACAAAAACATTTTCCCATTCTTTAACGTTAATGACAAGCTTCGTAGTAAGAACTATGTTAGTCCTGCATGTACAATATCTATTCTATCTTTAAGTTTGACCTTTTCAGTCATAGAATTAGTAGGCATATTAGAAGGCAGACAGGTTAGTAGACAGATCTAGTTTTCACTGACATTATTTGGCATCTTACCCAGCAAAACATGCAGACAATTTTTGTGGTTCCTGTTGACGTGACAACGGCACATTTTCTGATGCATGTGATGTGATGTTGTCATTAGAAACAAGATTTGCCATGTTTGCTGTCTTCAGTCTCAAAGACAGATCAAGATAAGATGAAACTTCAGTTTGGCTTGAGTAACCATCCAGAAACGATGAGATAGCAAATGCCGAGAAGGAATAGATTCAAGATCTAACACTACAGCTAAGTCAGATTCCCTTAGCTTCCTTCTTATATCATGCCTAGATCTAGATCTATCTTTGATTTTGTAAAACTAAATGTAATCAGAATAGTCTACTGCAAAAGTCTTTGGCAGTGCAATTGAACATTGGCATTTGATCGAGTATTCTCAATTGTCAAATGCCATACCAATTACCAGTCGTTGTCCACTCTCTTCTAAGTCAAAACAGTTCCCCTCTGAAATTCAGCCAGTCCATCATTGAGTGGCAGTCTTAGTTTGTGGGGTCCGGATCGAAAGGCTTTCCCTGTCGACCCGCAGCGGGCGGCGCGGGCGGCTAGCTGTGGGACAAGATGTGAGGCACCGTTCTCGCGGCATACTACACCAACGCAACTTCTTCCTTCCCTCCATAAAGTTGATAAACCTTCAGATTTTTCTTCTCCAGACATTTCCTCATCTTACCAACCCTCCACAGTTTAATGTTATTAATCGAAACTTACTGTCATGACTGTTCATCATCATCTTGAACCAAATGGAGAGAACACATCGAAAAATTATAGATCCAAGTTACCAACAATTTCGTGATACACATAGTACAACGAAGTACTACTATGCACGTACGCCACGCACACAAACAAGATTTTTGGTACTTTTGACCCGGTGACCTATGACGTCAAAATCTCCTTGCCCGAACCCCGAACTGGCTTATTATGGAAGCAGCGCAGGCTAGGCAGGCCCCAAAAGCGCGGTTCATCACGAGAGCCAGAGAAATGCTATTATGACGTCATAACGGTATACATCCACAGTTACGCTTATCATTATGACGTCGCATAGCAATCGTGTGCGCGCATTTCCTCTTCTGTTTTTCTTTTTTTTTTGCTTTTCTTTTTCTGTCTTAAATTCGGCGCTTCACCTATCGTTCCTCTTTAAAGCACGGTAATGCTATTATTCGTTTTTTTTTTTCATATTTTCTATCTCTACCAGCTTTATTCTATTCTATTCTATGTCCTTCCATATTATAGTTCTGTAATCTTTCCTAACGTTAATCCTTGATGTATTCTATCAGTATCTCTCTCTCTGTTTCTTTTGGTTATTCTTTGTTTTTGTGTTTTCTTCAATTTTTCGTTTATCGGTGGTACTTGTACATCGTTGCATTCAATACCCTGCGTGTTGCAATTATGTCAGTGATTGTACACTTCTGGATGAATTTGACGTTGCACGGATGACGGGATTTCTGGCTTACGACAGGTATGACTGTATTTTTTCATGTGAAAATGATGTTCTTTGGATCTCCACTGATAACGCACAAGGCTTATCTGAGATTTACACAGCGCTGTCGCGAAGCGCTGTAATTGTGATGAAGCTCGATTCTCTCAGCTACTAAAGTGACATTATCTTCGAATTGAATGTGTGATTGATGTTTTTTTTTCACTTATACTGATTTTGACAACTGGGTGCTTACCAAAATGATAATTTATTGCCTCGTCTGCACTCAGAATATCTGTTCTCTCCGCCGAGGGTCAAGCGGAAGTTTGACCTCTCGCACATTATAGTCTATTGGGGTGTTGCAAGAAAGTTGCAATCGATTGCAAGTTGCAACTGATTATCACTATCAAAATCTTTGTTGCATGCATGTATTCTCAAAAAAGACATACCTGAGCCAATCAGAATGGTTGTTTCAAAATTAGCAATTATTTGCAAATGATTGGAACCTTCTTGCAGCACCCCAAATGTATGCAAATGCCGATTATCTTCCGGATACCGAATGGGTTCAACGCCCAAATTATGTGTGTCCTTGTCTAATGGGCCGTGGGTCAAAACGGCGTTTTGAGTAGAGAAACTCATTGCCGATGTGAATGCGAAATAAATTGACTGAGATCTTCTATAATAGAGAAGAAAAATTTTGATTTTACTTATTAGCAACGTTCCTGAGCCTGAGGCTCGCCAATTCGGCATTATCGTGAAAAAAGGAAACCACTGTTCACTCTGTACAGCAGCGCTTCATTCAGTCACATGCATTGGTTTCCTATTTCCATCTTCATTCTCTTTGTACACAGGTGCGAGCGTCATTTCAACGAGTGGTTTCCTTAACCACGGTACGGCCTCGATTTCTCCCTTTCTGCTTTGTCTGATGAATGAACAGAAAATACATAGCCGTATGCTCCATATAAGCTAACGATGTTATTTATAGGCCCCACTCAACGACGCTTAATTTATTTAGGGTAAACATGTGTCGGACTGTAGCGAACATTCAGTGAATGTACCTAGCTTATTTGTTAACATACAGTATTTCATTCAGCTTCAGCAGGAAGTCACCGATTCTGTGTAAAAATAGAAAGTTGATGAGATTTTTGAGAGGCTGGAATACAATGGTGCAGTGGAAGACGCTTGAGTAGGGCTCTCTGATGACAAGCCACTCTTCCCTTTAATAAGCAAGAGGACTTAGAACAGCTGGGCAGAGTCCTTCAGCATATTCAGAAGAGAAAGCACTTAGTATCATATTTAATGAGATGAAAAATAAAATTATATAAAGTGATAACCCTTTTATGTTTCTGGAAAAATTAAAAGGGCATACTCCCTTGCCATTTGGCTATATAGGTGCAGAACCATCTTCGATGCGTTTTGACCAGTGCAATGTACAATATGTCACCCTTCTACACAAACCTGCATGTACATGTTTTGATTAAAAAACTTTCATGGTGCAGCAAATGATTGTAAGATTCTCTGATCAGAAGTTGAGAATATGTATTGTTCATGAGACAGTCCTGGCACAGAGGCTACCTAAACAAGGTAGTGAGACAATAATAAATAGATTGCTAAATTGCACAATTGTAGAAAGAAAGTGAAGTAAAGTTGATAAAAAATTGATATAAAAACAGCTGAAACATCCAAAAGTATACTGCCTAGTAGAAATGTTAATTCTTTCATTGAATTATTTACAAAAGTAATATGTGCCTTAATTTTCATTCATAAAACCAAATTAGAGGGCTCTAAATGTGTAAGTAATATTTGTTGTATTTCTACTTCGGTTTATAATGTGATTGTCAGCTTGAAAGCATTCCAAGCCCTTGACTGTACTTTGTTTTTCACATGACAGTGCATAAAAATTTGATTTTAACATCATGTCTTCCTTGCTTTCTTTCCTAGGTGAGCCATTTCAATTCAGGAGGATATGCGGAGGCAGTAACCAATATAATGGAGAGTGCAATGGAGCCCGAATTGGCAGTCAGATACAAAGAGCTTTTCTTCTTTAAAGTTCATTGTAAATGAGTATGGATCCTTTTCTTACTGAGCTACGAGTGTATTCTATCTGCATCTTAATGATAGCATTTAGCTTATCTTGACCTCACTACATATACACACACACACACACACATATATATATATATATATATATATATATATATATATATATTTTAGATAAAAGTGAGTTCATGGATGCCCTGTAGACCTGTCAGTATTATATTACAAGGACTATAATACATGTAGTGAAATTGCCTACGATAAAGCTCCATCATGTTAAGTACTGTATGAAATTATATTGCACGTATTACATGGATGTGGACATGTCGTTACTTTCAAGGTAAAGTGTGATCTAGCCAGTGTGAGTAAAGATTCAGTGACATATTCTTATGAGCTTAATGGACAAATTTTCACATGAAATTCAAAGTTTTTATTTTCTTTGCTTTTGCAAGTAGTATGTAATGTACCTAATATCCATTAAACATTATTTTTCTGACAGATGCAGTGCCTCTTGCACATCCGTGAAAGATTTTGAGGGGTCGTCAAGCACTACCTCAAGTATGTGTACATACCAGCAGATGCCACAGAAAGGTCAAGCGGAACTTACAGCCCTTAGAAATTGCTGAAGAATTTCAGTCAACAAGTTTGTTGGGTTTTTCCCCCTCTACATGTGTTGATTATTTCTTTAAAAAACACAATGCTCAAAATCCTGCTTCTAGTCTACAAGTCTCTTACCACCCAAGTCCGGAGTACATAAATATCGTTGTCCTCATGTTGGCAATTCAATTTTCAAGAAACGTGCAGGTGAAATGTCCTTCAATGCGGTTGCTGCAAAATTGTGGAACCACCTACCTGCTACAGTGAAGGCAGCCTCATCTGTAAGCCATTTCAAGTACTTCCTCACATCCCATCTTTTTTTGCTAGAGAACAATAGATTGCATGGACTAAACTGATCATCATGAAATGACTAAGTTTTGTTTGAATGGCCCAAACACGGAGCAGTGTATGCAGCGCTTTGTACCTGGAAGGAAAAGGCGTTATATCAAATGACTTATATATTGGATTGGATATTTATGTTAAAGCCAAGGAAATGCTGCCTGAAGGTTCTAGATGTAGGGTTCAAATTGTTCCATCGTTTAGCTATATTTTTGGAACTAACTTTAGGACTGTCCCACAGTATTGCAAACTCTAAGTACTAAAATACTTTAGTGACCATAGGAAATGTATGTACACATGTAAGTTGCATGCATTTTCATGCAACTTACATATAGTTCCAACACTGAACAGGGTAAAGATTTTCTTTTTCCTTAATGCAAATATGATATCGATGTATTCATTTTATTCTATATCTGTTATTCAAAAATATATTTGAACTTGTGTGTACTATCATAAAACTGTTTCCGAATGACATATATATATATATATATATATTGGAGTTATTTCAGCAAGGTGCTCTTGTTCTCTATTGTATCGTTGGTTCTCATTTAGATAAATTCCGTCCAAATAAGTAAATTTTTCTCTAGATACAAATATGATATTGATGTATTTATTATGCCTCCACACACCAAAGGTGGGTGCTGGAAGCATTCAGTTTTCGGGTTGTCCATTTGTCTGTCCGTCCTTTGCTCAATATCATAATGTGTGTGATAAGCCATGGATCGTATACGATCCATGGATAAGCCTTGTCAAAGCCATTTCTTGTGATACTTAAATCAGGTGTTTGTATTATTTATTGAACAAAAACTTGTAATACATTTCCTTATTTATGTACCCTCACTTTTTGAGGTGTAGAAGAAAGTTTTATAATTGAAGAAAGACACATGTAGTGAGTTTTGAAAATGCAATTCTGTGCGATGTTCGGATTCATTA